>ML782568.1:137456-157060 GCA_009831015.1 Picea engelmannii | reverse complement strand
ATAGCAGATCATCGGGCGATTATGTAACCTCTTCAAAGTGTGAAAAGGGGCTCTTTAGGGCTTCATTAGGTCATTAACCCGCCTACCCTGCGGATTCAGCTCGGATTTGGGAGTCAAATCAGATTGGGAGCTGGTCCGTAAGTCGTTGAGAGGCCGGCCAATTCAATAAATGCACCATTTTAGCAGGTGCGCAGGTTTTGTCGTTGACATTCGCACGTCGTGCCCCATGCACGCAGAGTACGTTCTTTTCCTGCGCATGTGCGCGGGCACCAAACTACTATGAAGCGCCCTTCAATTTTTGGTTACTTTGTATAGTTTTTGACCCTTCTGGAATGCTATGAAATTAATTCAGTGCCATGAATGACTTCATTGTTGTTTTGATGATGTGGAGTTCTTGTCGCCATGTGCGGACAAAATTTCAGTGATAACACATGTGCAGGAAGAAGTACCAGAGGAAGATGATCTATGCGACATTTAGATTGAGGAAGTTGAAGGTGAAAGAGAAGTGGAAGGTCCACCTCTAGAATCAGAAATAATTGTTGCGTCGATCAATGTAAATAAAGTCAACATTGGGACCATTGAGAATCCCAAACTGGACAGCATTGGAGACTACTAGGATGAGAAAACAGTCAAAAGAATAATAGAGTTACTGCATGATTACAACGACCTGTTCCCCACAACGTTCACATAAATGAAGGGCATGGAAAGAGAGCTAGGTGAAATGAAGATACCACTCAGAGCTAAGGAAAGACCGACCAGACAACAAACATATAGACTAAATCTGATATATAAGAAAAAATTCAAATATGATATCGATAGGATGCTTGAAGCTGGAATCATAGAACCTATGGAAGAATCAGAATGGATAAGCTTGATGGTAGTTCAGGAGAAAAAACAAGGAGGGATAAGACTATGTGTTGACTTGAGGAAGTTTAACGATGCATGCCTACATGATTCATTCCCTACACCGTTCACGGATAAAGTGTTGGAGAACGTAGGAGGACAGGAAGTTTATTCATTCACCGACGGATTTTCAGGATACCATCAGTTCAAGATAGCACCGAAAGACAAATACAAGACCACTTTTGCTACAGACTGGGGATCCTACCAGTACACAGTCATGTCGTTTGGACTGAAGAATGCACCAGTAATATTTTCTAGAGTAGTCATAGCTGCATTTAAAGAATTTATCCACCAGTTTCTAGAGGTATACTTGGAGAATTGGATAGTCTATAGTCTATTGAAGGACCGTGTAGAGGTCTTGCGGCTGATGTTAGAAATATGCAGGCAGTGCTAGATATCATTAAACATCAAGAAGTGAATCTTCAGAACATTGTTTGGGATACTATTGGGCCACATAGTGTGCAAGCAAGGTTTATTAGTAGATCCTGCCAAAATTGCAGTAATCGTTAACTTGCCACCACCAAAAACATCTCGTTGACTAAAAGCGACATTGGGACACATGGGATACTATAGAAAATTTATAAAAGGGTACACACAAATATCCACACCAATGGAGAAACTGTTAAGGAAGGATACAAAGTTCTAGCGAAATGAGGATTGTCAACACGGTCTGGATACACTGAAAGAAAAGATGGAACTGTGCCAATACTAGTAATCCCAGACTGGGAGAAGACATTCCACGTACATGTAGATGCATCGGCCATATCACTTGGATCTATTATGGCGCATCCAGGAGCAGGATAATTGGATCACCCTATAGAATTTTCTAGCATAAAATTGTCAGAAACGGAATAGAACTACAACACGACAGAGAGGGAATGCCTAGATATGGTCTACGCGCTTCAAAAGTTTAGACACTACTTATTGGGGAAACATTTCAAGATGTTCACAAACCATTCAGCACTCAAATAACTAGTCAACACACCAGTGTTGGGGGGGGAGAAATTGCAGATGGCTACTGTTGTTTCAAGAATTTGATTTTGAAGTAATAGTCAAGCCAGGGAAGTTGAACGCAGGACCTGGTCACCTGTCAAGGGTCACAAACGGGGAGGAACCTACCAATTTAGAGGACAACTTTTCGTACACACAATTATTTTCATTCCATATCATCGATGAATACTTTGCAAACATCATCTAGTACTTGAGTACAAGAACTGCGCCACAAGAATATAACATCGCGCAGAAGAAAAAACTAGTAGTCTGGGTTGCAAACTATTAGTTGATTGCAGGACGCTTATACAAAATGGGCACAAATAGCATCTTGAGACGATGTGTGCTAGAACATGAAAGACCAAGGATTTTAGCAGAAGCCCATGAGGGAATATCAGGAGAACATTACATAGGCAAAGATATCGCACAAAAGGTATTGCGCGCAGGACTGTGGTGGCCAAACATTCACAGAGACTCAAAAGAGTACTGCCAGAAATGCGATGTATGTTAGAGGGCCGGTAAACTGAATAGAAGGGACGATATGCCTATGTGACCACAAGTAACTTTGTAGGTATTCGACAAATGGGCAATAGATATTTTGGGGCCAATTAACCCACCATCCAAAAGGACATTATAACCACGACAAAATACCTAACAAGATGGGAAGAAGTAGTCCCAGTCAAAGATTGCATCGCAGAGACATCAACAAACTTTATGTTTGAGAAAGTGATCACTAGATTTGGTTGTCCAAGGATTTTGATGAGTGACCAAGGCACTCACTTCATTAACAACACTATTAATGCTATGACTGAGGAATTTTAATTCCATCATCAAAAGAGTACACCATATCATCCACGAGCAAATGGAACAGTATAATCCTTTAACAAGATTCTCAAAAATGCATTAACAAAGATTTGTAATGTTAATAGGAATGATAGGGACCTACAAATACCAGTAGTATTGTGGGCATACAGGACCACATGCAAGAAGTTGATAGGACACATGCCATTCAAATTGGTATATGGAAAAGAAGCAGTGGTGCCACTAGAATTTTTGGTACCCAGTCTGCACATAGCAGCAATTACGAACATGACAGAACGAGGCGCAATACAAGAAAAGATGAATCAACTCGTGATAATGGAGGAAGATAGGATCCTAGCAAGATTCCACCAACAAGTTCAGAAAGCAAGGGACAAATATTGGCATGATAGACATATCTAGAGGAAAACTTTCAAGGAAGGAGACTTTGTGTTGATGTATGACAGTAAATCCCTTCAACACCCAGGAAAACTCAGAATGCACTGGTTAGGACAATATGAAGTACAAACTATCATAGATGGGGGAGTTGTATAGTTGAAATACTTAGGAGATATAAAACTTAGAGGGATGATCAATGGGAGTCGACTGAAGTTGTACAAGGACAGTCGACCACCCGTAACTTGAAAGTCAACCGTGTAGTAAAAAATAAAAACAAGATATAGTGCGAGACATCAAAAGGTAGTGTGCCGAAAGTAGAAGGAGCATGAAAGCTCAAAAATACTAACCAACGACGACAAGTTCAATGGTCACTACAAAGCGGAAACAAGAGAGAAATGTGGATACGAAAAAATAAGCGCAACTGACGGCGGCTATCAGAATTGAATGCCAGAAAGGACTGACAAAATGTCGCATTAATCACACCAACTGGCAACAGCAAGGGAAATCAATAGAAAGTATGAGGGAATTGGCAATTCAATTAAAGAATAATCACAGTAACATCTTTGACAAGCTTCACACAACGTCGATATAAATAAATCATGTGAGAGTGGAAAACTTATTGTGTAAATGGGGAAAGCACGGAGCGATAGAGCATATGAAGAAGAGAGTGCAAGTTGTAGAGGGTACATAGGACACTGAGCTTGACGAATGACAACTTTACCACCATGGAACCACCCAAATAGGGAGAACTGAATCGGCCCACCAGAAAATCTCGAAGCAACGCTAGAACACAATCAAAACCATGAGGAAGAGAACAACAACCATCTCAGCCCCCATAAGTTGTCAATGTGGATGAAATATCATCGTCGGATACAGCACCAAGAATCCCCACACCCATTGTGGAGGAAACCTAGCAGAAAGAACTAGTGGGAATGGACATTGATATGTCGGAAGAGGGATAGGGCCAACAGGATGAGGACACAAGAAACCAAGTACAACCTGAAAACCCTATAGAATCCCCGAGAGTCAATGAGATGGCTTTGAACCAGGAAGAAATGGTCGCACCAGATAGATCATAGACAACCACGTCAGAACAGCCACGAGAGGGAGCAATGGAAGATGTCACTAGCCGATCAAAGGAGTTTTTTGAAGAACGAACTATGGAGGTTGGAACCTCGAGCTAACCACCATAGCGGAAGGGCAAGCAGATGGTACCTAGGCCACTGCACAGGCAACCCACCACAGCCATTGTCTTATCACACATTCTGGAAGGGGTACATGTACCAGCAAATGTTTTAGGCCAAATCGATAAATTGTGGTACTTATACCATGATGTAATAAACACGGACAAGTTCCCCGAGTTCACCAAGAAAGTCTACCTACAGACAGCGATGATTTTAATCATGGAAATTTGTTTTAAAATGTAGAAACCTTGGCGAATATTACTAATCCTTCATATGTCAACTATAAATGTTTGGCGATATATTTTTTAAAATATTTAAATTTCTAAGTATTTTATATAGTTTTTATAAAATACTCAGTTGGGCCCCTTATTTGTTGAATCTGTTCCTAGACTACTGCAAGGATGCGTAGGATCTAGGGACATAATTTCATTATTCATGGCTACTCATTCTAATAGCCATGATCAGATGGAAAGAGATGAAGTATTCATTTTTTCCACTAGACCCACTCCCTGCCATGGAGCATGATACTTATCGCTCGAGGCCACTTCAAAATCCAAGAATAGAAAAGCGAATGCAACTATATTCGAAGGTTATCTCTGCGACATACAAGACACCATTGTCGACACTTGGAGAGTAACACCAGAATTTATTGCACAGTATCGAAGCATAGACAACTTCAAAGATACTAGACATGCGATGTGGATCCAGGCATGGAAATATCCCAACAATCAATGGCTACAAATGTGCTACTACATCATGCAGGTGGACATAGAGATGGCCATCAAGGATTGGGAAGATGATTGGAGGATTCCATTTCTCATTAGAGAAGTACCCGTAGAGATAGAGGAGGAGGAGGAGGTAACACATGAACATACACAGCCTGAGGAGATAACAGTGCCCAAGAAACCAAGGATAGGTCAGAACAAGGCATAAAAGAAAAAAGGGGGGACATCTAAGATAGGCGCCCAGACGGGGAAGAAGAACAACACACATGCACCCCAGGTACAAAAAAAATAGGCCGATGCAGCACAGGGAACTACATCAAGTGTTACGCCATAAGAGAAAGGCCAGACTAAGAGGCTAGTCATCCATACGGGGGGTGTGCGCAAGAAGGCGAAGGCACACAGAATGCCCCAAGGATACATGATCACTAAGGATGATGCAAACATGGTGGCCCAAATGATATAGGATCACACAGTTGAGGATTTCAAGAATGTTGTGTGCCAAAGGGATAGAATTGAGGAAGATCTGGCACACATACGATAGCTCCTTAGGAAGCTCAGAGAAGCACAAGCAGTTGGAAGTAGCATAGAAATGGGGTCGTCAGCATCACAGATCGGAGGTGAAGCTGGAAAAAGCGAGCAGGATAGGATCCAGATGACAACATAGTCGAGACCAAGATTTCACGTCACACCTAGCATGTTGCGCATGGACGAAATCATGGGGTAGACACCCCTAAAGGACTTGGCTCAACTACAGTTGGTATTGATGTGGATACCAACCAAGGCCTTGTACAAAATGCAAGTCAGTGTTACATAGGAGGTACAGTCTTGCGCACGCACAGATATAGTGGAATTGCAGTAGACGGAGGACAACCAAGATGAGCTGGAATTGCTACTCAAGTAGGCTAAGCTCGAGACCAAAGAGGAGAAGGACCACACGAATGGGCTGGAGCAGAAAGTGGTCGTAGCCTACGAGAAAATCACAAAGAACGCACAGACGACCGAAATCATGGTGACAGAAAATATTGATCGGATTGTGCGGGCAATCAATCAATACCAACAGGAGATCGAGCATCTTGGTGAGAAACTCACACCTATAGTTTTGAGCTACAGGTATGTCTTGGGTGAGGACTAGAATCTTCCAGTCGTCTTCCCAATCCTTGATAACCATTTCAATGTCTCCCTCCATGATGCAGTAGTGCAATTGTAGTCACTGTAGCATCAATACTTGTTCAAATAGAAAGTGTGTTGTTGTTTTTTCACTACAATCCTTCACTAGTGCTACTTCCACCCATCTTGTTAGGTATTATGTCGCGGTGATAATGTACCTGTCTCTTGTTCTTTTTGTTGGTGGGTTGATTAGTCCCACAAAGTCTATTGCCCATTTATCAAATGCCTAAAAATATTATCTGTGGTCGTAATGGCATATTGTCCCTTCTATTGGGTTTACCAACCCTTTGATAGACATCGCATCTCAGGCAGTACTCCTTCGAGTCTCTGAGAATGGTCGGCCACCATAGTCCTGTGTGCAATACCTTCTGCATAGTAGCTTTGCCTGTGTAATGTCCTCCTATTATTCCCTCATAGGATTCTCTTAAAACTCTTGGACTTTCATGTTCTAACGTGTATCTTAGCAAGATGCTATTTGTACCCATTTTGTATAAGTGTCCTGCGATCAGTTGATAGTCTGCAGCCCGGACTACCAGGTTTTTCTTCTACATGGTGTTATATTCCTGCGGCGTAGTACCTGTGCTCAAGTACTGAATGATATCTGCAAAGTATTCATCGGGGATATAGACTAAAAATAACTGTGTCTGGGAACTTGTCCTCCAAATTCATAGGTTCTTCTCCATTTGTGACCCTTGATAGGTGGTCAGGTCCTGCATTCAATTTTCTCGGCTTGATTATTACTTCAAAATAAAATTCTTGAAACATTAGTAGCCATCGAAATATTCTCCCCCCCAACATTGGCTTGTCGACTAGGTATTTTAGGGATGAGTGATTTGTGAACATCTTAAAGTGTTTTCCCAGTAAGTAATGTTTGAACTTCTGCAATGCGTAGACCATATCTAGGACTTCCCTCTCTGTGGTGTTATAGTTTTGTTCAAATTATGATATCTTTCTACTCGCAAACATTATAGGGTGATCCAAGTCTCCCTCTCCTGGTTGCATCAAGATAGATCCAAGTTTTATGGCTGATGCATCTACATATACATGGAATATCTTCTCCCAATCTGGAAATGCTAGTATTGGCGTGGTGACCATCTTTTTTTTCATTGTATCCAGACCGTGTTGACAATCGTCATTCCACTAAAAATTTGTATATTTTCTTAATAGTTTTTCCATTGGCACGGTAATATGTGTGTATCCTTTGATAAAATTTATGTAGCATCATGTGTGTCCCAATGTCGCTCTTATTTGACAGACTTTTTTCGATGGTGGAAAGTTAACAATTACTACAATCTTTGCAGGATCTACTAGTAAAATTTGTTTTCATATGATATGGCCCAATAGTATCCCAAACGGTGTTTTGAATATACATTTTTTTTATGTTTAATGATATCTGGAACTACCTACATCTTTCTAACATCATCCATAAGACCTCTACATGGTTTTTCAATAAACTATAGACTATCCAATCGTCCAAGTATACCTCTAGAAACTAGTGGATGAATTCCTTAAACGCGACGATGACTACTCTGGAAAATATTGTTGGTGCATTCTTTAGTCCAAACAGCATGACTATGTACTAGTAGGATCCCCATTCTGTATAAAAAGTGGTCTTTTATATGTCTTCCTCTGATATCTTGATCTAGTGGTAGCCTGAGAAACCATCATTGAATGAGTAAACTTCGTGTCCTCCTACATTCTCCAACACTTCATCTGTGAACGGTGTAAGGAATGGGTCATGTAGGCATGCATCATTAAACTTACTCGAGTCGACGCATATCCTTATCCTTCCTTTTTTTTACTCCTAAACTACCATAGGGATTATCCATTCTGATTCTTCCATTGGTTCTATGATTCCGTCTTAGAGCATCCTATCGATCTCATCTTTGAATTTCTGGTTATATATCGGGTTCAATATGCACGGTCATTGTCTGATCAGTCTCTCTTGATCTCTGAGTGGTATCTTCACTTCTCCTAGCACTCCTGCTATACCCTTCATCTATGTAAATGTCATGGAAAACAGGTTGATGTATTCGCGCAGTAACTATGTTATGCTTTCTATTATTTGCTCATCCTAGTAATCCCCAATGCTAGCCATTTTGGGATTCTCAATTGTCCCAATGTTGACTTTTTTCACCTTTATCGGTGTAGTAATGACTTATGATTATATAGGTGGACCCTCCACTTCTCTTTCGCCTTCCTCTTCCTTGATCTAAATATCGCATGGATCTTCTTCATCTGGTGCTTCCTCCTGCACATGGTAACATGACAACAATTCTTTGACTGTTTGTTTGTTTCGTTGTTGTTCTTTTGTTATGAGTTCAAATTTTGGTTCCTTAATGAATATCACCCCTCTTATTTGTTTAAGAGTTGCATCTATGTTGGGATTCTCATGATCAAATGAAAAAGTGACTAAAAAATATGTTGCAATACCGTCTAGGTCGTAGTTCCTTTGCGCAATTCCTGGTCGGTATATCAGTGCGTTGGTATGCCCTCTAGAGTGTGTATGAAATGGTGAGGACATTCCTCTATAGATGTCATTTTCCACAATGTTCTGCACTTCTCCAAGTGTTCTGCTCGTGCCCCCTGTCCATCATACTTTTTCTTCTTGTTGTTTTTTTGTTCTGCGCCGAACCTTATTGGTAGTAACCGCTTACATTGGTACCCATCTATGATGGTCTCTTTGTGTGTGCCCCACCATATTACAGGTGTGGCCTTGAGTGCTATATCAAGTGCTAAGAGTATCTAATTCTCTAAAACTTCATCTTCATATTGTGCCAAGAATACTTCAAGATCGTTTACTCCGTGGAAACTGGGTGGTTCCCTTATCTGCGTGCCTACCCATCTTATTGTGCGGTCTATTCATGCACATCTTCTCATGGAAAATTTGTGTAGCCTTTGTTTCCAATTCTCTAAACCGGTATCTGATTTTGTCGCACATGAAGTAATGCTCCGCCAACTGATTATTACATCTGTAATTGGTTTCACGTAATCCTCATCACGCATAGTTTTTTTGTACAACTGGTTGATTTCCTCTAAGTCTAGGCAAGTGGGTTCTACAAACTTTTCCCCTTCCAATGGGTCTAATGGCGTGATGACCCTGTATTCACCTTACTCAAATGTCATTTTTTCGTGTCTTCAAATTGATTATGGTCTGGTTGTCAAATGCCCAATCCAAACCAAGCAACGTTGGATATGGTGTTTTGACGTCCACTATTTCAATCACTTCAAATTCTTCTTTAGTGTGCACTCCATCCAGGTCTATTATCACTCCTTCAATCTACCAATTGGTAGGACTCTATATCGGCTTGCTAGTTTTAGTTGAACAGGTGAGTATCCTAATGTGGGATCTCCCATACATTTCCATGTCTTCTTTGGCAACACATTAACTTCATATCCTAGATCTAGTATGATATCTCCCATGTTGAAATATTCGATGTTGGCACTCAATCTGAACTCGCTACTTGTTCTTCTCCTTGTATGTAGGTGGTTGACTGTTTTTTGTTCTAGTTTTCCTTATGTTTCTATACTACATCTTTCTAATATGTTTTGAAATATTTTGACAGATGATGGATCATTCAATACTTTTACACATGATTGCAGAAATCTTTTGATTGTACTTACTTGTCCCATGGGTTTCATTTTGTTGGTATGATCCAATAACAAAGGCATCTCATACTCTAGTGCTTCCTTGATTTGTTGCATAGTTGAAGTCGACGCAATGTTGTACTTCTAAAATTATTTTATGGATTGCTTAAATATCTCCTTCTCATTCTGCGCGTTGAACTGCTTCCTTGGTTCAGCGTTCTTCTTCACCCATTGTTGTTGTACTGGCTCCTGTCAGACTGCATCATCTCCTATTTTATCTCCTCCGCGGGTGACTATGTTGATTTTTCGTCCTTCGTCCCTCGCTTCGGCTAAAATCCACTGAACATTTTGGTTGTTCTAGTTCCTATTTTCCTATATCTTTACTAATAGTGTCGTACATTCTTCTATATCATGGTATGATCTGCGACAATACATACACATTGTTGGTGGAAGTGGACATTCCCTTGCATAATGTCCTAGTTGTTGGCAATTGTGACATACCACTAGTCCTCTACCTCTTCCAAAACCTCCTCTCGCTTATCCTCCACCTCTGTAGCCTACTCAATCTCCTCTCTGTGTGTTATACTGAGGCACATGATTGTATTATGCAGTATTGTACTGAGGTTGTGTTGTATTATACTGAGGTTGTGCGGTATATGGTTGTTGCGCAGTATTATACTGTTGTTGCACAGTGTTGTATGGGGATGGAACTTGGTTAAATTGTGGTGCAGATTTCCCAGTCATCATTTCTACCTACACTCTATATGCATCTTATGTCCTCTCTCGCATCAAATCCATAGTTCTACAATCTTTGTCATCATGGCCCACTAACTTGCAAAAGTTTCAATATGAACTCTTTAGGACTCTAGTATTTTTGCATCATTGGAAAGTGATATGGATCGTGGCCTGGTTTCTTATAGATTTCGCACAATAGTACTCATGTTGGTAATGAATTTCACATTCCTGATGCCATATACTATGTGAATGTTGGACATTCGTTCTTGTGGTGTCCTTCTATCCTGCATGTAGTACACCAAACGACTTCTCGTTTGTCCTTGTTTTTATTATGGTTTAAATGGAACATTAAGTTCTTCAAATCCTCCTTCAGTTCTTTGATGGCTAGATCTGTCTATTGATATCGGTTTTCTTCCAGTTGCAGGGCTGCCTGCAGAGCCTCTACCTACATCTGAAAATTTTATTGTCGCAATGGGTATTTTAAGTGTGGGAGCATTGAATTGATGAACATGTGCCTATGTTTCATATCAGTCATGAGATATTTCAACTTTCCCTTCAATCACTTGAATCTATGGTCAATATCCCATACGGATTCTCCCAGTTTTTGTCTAATTTTTATCATCTCGTTCATGTACTAATTTTCTGAACTTGGCTTTTGGAACTCGTTTATCAACAATTTCTTGATATTGGCAATTGTTATGGTTGTCCCTGGTGGATTGTTTGTAGCTAAACTCATATACCAATCCAGTGTGTGATCCATTAGTGTAATCGCTAGTTGTGTTAGTTTAGTATCTTCATCTATGATCTATTTTGCTTCCCAAATCTTCTCACAGATGAACAAAAAAAAATTCGGGTCTTCCGACGCTTCTTCTTAAAATTCTGGTAACCTGATGGTGGGATTGTGTCCTGGCATTATGAACATTGAACTACTACCTCCACGCGGTGTAGATACTTAACTAGTGCTTCCTGAGATGGCTCCTTCAGTTGTTGTTCCTTGTTGTAAATTCTAACCTTGTACAATATCTACTACAAACAAATATTCAGAAAAAGAACAGAAAAGATACAATGGAAAATACAAACATTACACAGAGATTTTTCCCCTGGAAACCCAAACCAGGAAAACCAACATATTCTATATTCATTCATTATGTTACAATGTTTACAATACAACATACATATAGGAGCCAATGGTATCCAAAACCCTAACCCAATCACCTGGATTAGTCCAAAACCTTAATTCCTTAACCAGAAATAGAAATCCATTGGCAAAGAAACCATGTGCCGAAAAACCACCTAAATATAATGCGGTCCCAAAAAATGTGGTCCCGATGCAGGAAAAAAAAAATTGGGGATGTTGCCCCCGAACCCCCCTGTGGGGGCCTCTCACAAAGAATATAACACATACCCAACATTCTCCCACTTGTTGTTTTATTTTCATACAGGGGGTTACAAGGTTACATAGTCAACAATCCAGGGCAGCAATGCCCATGGATCCTCTACACCAAGAGAACTTCTCAATGCTCACAAATTTTGTTAATGAGTCTGCAACATTCTTCAAAGTGTCCACCTTCATTAGTGATACTTTATTTTCTTCAATCATGTCTCTCACAAAGTGATATCGAACATCAATGTGCTTTGTCTTTGAATGATAAGCAGGGTTCTTCACCAGAAAAATTTTACTCTGACTGTCACACTCTATCCTTACAACTTGTTGTAAAAACCCAATACCTGAACACAATATTTGTAACGATATTGCTTCCTTACTTGCATGAGTGGTTGCTATGTATTCAGCTTCTGTAGTTGAAAGTGACACTACAGCTTGCCTTTTTCTCATCCAACTTATTGCTCCTCGAAACAGGTTAAACACATACCCACTTGTAGATCTCCTACGATCCAAATATCCAGCCCAGTCTGCATCCACAAAGCCATGTATATCCACCACTCTATCCAATCCTAGTCTTCATTCATATCACAATCCATATCTCATAGTGCCACACAAATACCTAAAAACCCTTTTTATTGTTGTCCAATGCTCCTTCCCTAGTTTTGACATATACCTGCTCAAAACTCCCACTGCATGTGCAATGTCCAATCTAGTACAGACCATTGCATACATCAAACTTACAACTGCACTCGCGTATGGAAAATGAGACATGTCCTCCTCTTCTTCATGTTTCTTGGGACACTGATCCGCAGATAACTTTACACCAACAAGAATAGGAGCCTTGACCGGTTTACATTCCCGCATATTAAACCTTCGCAATATTGTCTCAACATATTTTCTCTGATTTAACTAGAGTTTCCTCATTTTCCGATCTCTTTTAATTTCCATGCCCAAAATGAAATTTGAAGCACCGAGATCCTTCATGTCAAATTTAGAGGACAACTAAGTTTTCACATCCTGGATAATCTCCTTGTTGTTTCCTATCAGCAACATGTCATCCGCATATAAGACCAAATAAATCAAATGATCACCAATTAATTTAAAATACACACAATGATCTTCTTTGCTTCTTGTGAAGCCAAGTCCCAGCATATAAGTATAAAAAAATTTATACCACATTCTTGGTGATTGTTTTAAAACATACAGGGACTTTCTTAGCTTACATACCATCTCCTTCTTTCCCTTCACAGCATAACCTTATGGTTGTTTCATATATATTTCTTCTTCCAGATCCCCATGTAGGAATGTTGTCTTCACATCCATTTTTTCTATTTCAAAATCAAATGCAGCAGCAATAGATAACATAAATCTTATCGAGGTTAACTTGGAAACAAGAGAAAAAATCTCACCAAAATCAATTCCCGCAACCTGGGAATAACCCTTTGCTACTAACCGGGCTTTGTATTTCTCCACTTTTCCTTCTGCATTCAACTTCTTTTTAAATACTCATTTGTTGCCAATGGGATTTCTTCTAGTTGGAAACTCCACTAGATCCCAAGCCTCGTTCTTATCCAAAGATGCCATTTCTTCGTCCATGGCCCTTTTCCAGAGATTTCCATCCTCTGAATCCACTGCCTCCTTGACATTTCTAGGATCATCATCAGTAATATACAAAACAAAATTTGAACGGAAATCAGATGGACTATACCTTTTTGGTAGCCTTCTTTCTCGATCTGATCTCCTCAATACTGGAGTATGAGGATCTTATTCTTCTGATTCATGTTCTTCTGTAGAGTCTGATTCATCATCCTTTAAATCAAACTCTATCTTCTATGGTTCTTCCTTACTTGGTAGGGCTTCTTGTTTAACAACATCCTTCATTTCTCTAAATACCACATCTCGGCTATACACTACCTTCTTAGTTTTTGGGTTCCAAAGCTTATAACCTTTGAGACTATCTTTATATCCAATAAAGATACACTTTTCAGCCTTCTTATCCATCTTACTCATGTTTTCCTTTGGAACATGAACATATGCATCGCATCCAAAAACCTTGAGATGTGTGAGAGAAGGTTCCTTACCAGTCCATACCTCTTATGGAGTCTTGTCGTCCAATGTTGATGAGGGTGATCTGTTGACTAGGTAACATGCAATACCCACTGCCTCTGCCCAGAATTCTTGCCCTAACCCGGCACCACTGAGCATGCACCTTGCTTTTTCCATCAGCCTCTTGTTCATCCTTTATGTAACTCCATTCTGCTGAGGTGTATATGGAGTAGTCTTTTTCCTTGCTATACCGCACTTCTTACAGAATTATTCAAATTCATTTCCACAAAACTCTCTGCCATTATCTATCCTCAACACCTTAATTCTTTTCTCTGTTTGATTCTCAACAAGAGCCTTAAACTCTTTAAACCTGTCAAAGACTTCATATTTCTTCCTGAGGAAATATATCCAAGTCTTCTTGGAGAAGTCATCTATAAATGAGACATAGTACACAGATTTTCCCAATGATGGGACTGACACAGGTCCAAAAACATCATTGTGAACTAGCTGTAAAATTCCTTCTGGCCTCATTGCACTAGAGGGGAATCTTACCCGATTCTTCTCATGTAGACAATGTTCACAGAAATAAAAATACAGAGAGCAATTAGACATACCTTCAACCATACCTTTACCGTGTAGTAGTCAAAGACCCTTCTCTCCGATATGACCCAGTCTTTAATGCCACAGCATAACCTTTTCTCCAGAGACTGTAGGATTTTTTTCTTCTTCAAATCCAATATCAAGAACAATGGAACTATTACACCCATCACTAATAGTGCTTCCTTGCAGCTTATACAGAGTTCCAAACTGAACTCCCCTCAGCAACACCATTGCTCCTCGAACCATCCTATAGGTTTCCTTTTCAAATATTGTTTTTACCCCTGCATCATCCATTTTGCTTACAGAAATCAAATTTATGGCCAAACTTGGGATGTGTAGAACACCAGGCAGTGTTCTAATCCTTCCATCTATGAGCCTCAACTTGACCCTTCCTCTTCCTATGATTCTGGTTGTCGAATCATTCCCTAAGAAAACATTGCCTCCATCATACCTTTCATATTCGCAGAACCACTCCCTGTGGGGAGTCATATGAAAGGATGCACCAGAGTCAACCAACCATGACTCATGATTTTCATGTGTGCTTGAAGAGGCCAAGTACACATCCCCTCCTTCTTCCTTGGAGGCCTTTTATTCTCTAGAAGAAGATTCTTTAGATCCCTTCTTTTTCTCAACTTTGGATCTACATTGCTTCTTATAGTTCCCTTATTTTCCACATCTCCACCATACCCTTACAAACTTTCTAGGAGATTTAGATCTACCCTTAGACTTAGATCTCCCACTTGAGAAATTAGATCTATTTCTTTCCTGGGAACGTCCTCTTGCAAATAATGTGTTTGTGTTATGTCCTTCCATATTGTTTCATCTCATCTCCTCCAACAACAAGGATGAGACCACTTATTTAAACTTCAAGGAAGTTGTATTACTACCTATGGCCACAACCAAACTATCCCACAAGTCTGGTAAAGAAAAAAACAAACTGATACATTTATCTTCATCTGAAATTTTAATCTCAATAGATATTAACTGACTTACCACAGTATTGAAGGTGTTCAAATTCTCTACCACCGAGTCTCCATCTCTCATCCTCAGGTTATATAACTTCTTTCTCAGAAATAGTTTATTTACCAGGGACTTAGACTGATACAAATTCCCCAACTTTTCCCATAAATCCTTGGTTGTAGCTTCCTCTGACACATTCAGTAATACTGAATCAGAGAGACACAGTTGGATTGTGCTCTTTGCCTTCCGATCCAACTTTTTCCAGTCATCTACAGAAGTTCATGTAGGTGCAATACCTAGATCCACTGCAATCCATTGATCTCTGTCAACCAACAGATCTTCCATCTTGAGCTTCCATAGCTCAAAACTTTTCCCATTAAACTTATCGATCTCCATCTTCGAATTGCTTTCCATTTCTTTTCACATGAAAAAGCAATACCACAGATCTCCCACTGTAACAAGGATTATCACAATCTCGAGCCAAAATCTTGACCAAAAAGGCGTCCCCTTGAAGCCAATAAAGCTCTGATACCAAATGCAAATTCTAAACTTGTACAATATCTACTGCAAACAGATATTCAGAAAAAGAACAGAAAAGATACAATGGCAAATACAAACATTACACAGAGATTTTTACCCTGGAAACCCAAACCAAGAAAACCAACATATTCTGTATTCATTCATTGTGTTACAATGTTTACAATACAAAATACATATAGGAGCCAGCGGCATCCAAAACCCTAACCTAGTGACCTGGATTAGTCCAAAACCCTAATTCCTTAACCGAAAATAGAAAACCATCGGCAAAGAAACCATGTGCCAGAAAACCACCTAAATATAATGCAGTCCCGATGTAGAAAAAAGAATTTGGGGGAACTGCCCCCGCACCCCCCTGTGCGCCTGGAAAAGGATATAACACATACCCAACACTTGTGTAGATGTACTTCTTGTTGTCTTTCTTCTCTCGAAATCCAATTGTCTAAACGGTGGTGTTCTCTTTGGTGTATTAGTCGCACATGGGTTTATGGGTTCCACACTGACATTAATATGGATAGGATTGTTGCCTTCTCTTCCCATTCTTGGACCTCTCATCTTCCTTTCATATGTTGCACGCACTATTTCCTCAATCTAATCCACAACCCGAATATCCTCTACCTCTTCTTCTTCACTCTCCAAGCCTTCTCTCACGACTATGGCTCTCTTCTTTATATTCACCTTATATTGGTAGGGTATTACGCTACGCGTCTTTCCAGTTGTCGCCATGATCCACTTGATATGGTCTTCATCCATCATGATTGGGTCCAAGGGTTCCTCCTTCTTTCCCTTATCCTTTCCTCCTTCCATTTCTCCTTTTTCTATCACTACTTCCCCCCTTCCCCCATGCACACAGGGAAGTTTAGTTGTCTGAATCCATTGTCATTACAACTTTTTTGTATAGCAGTATCTTAATAGAAGTATACAATGATCTAATGTACCTTCCTTGAGGCCCACGTACAAACTCTTGCTTCGTTGCATTGTACGACTTCGTTGTATCTACTACAAAATCTGTTATGAAGCCTGCCACAATACTTTCGAGCCAAAAATCTACTATGCGGGTGAATTTATTGTTCACATGTTGTAACTGCTCAATCTATATTGGGGTCCACTCTATCTGTCGGATCTGTTTCATTGCGTGGTTATCCATCAACCTTAGTATCCACTCCTACAATAAGTGTGGAAAATCACAGAAAAAGCCTTCATGCAAATCAGTAAACATGTATTTCTCAAGATATTTGCGGTGTGTTATTCTAGGGTTTTTGTTATCTTTCTATGAAAAATCCAACTCTTTTGTCCTTAGCCAGCATTTGATCTCTGCTTTTGTGGGATTCCACGGTCTCAACATCCCCTTCTAGTGGATCATAGTGTTCTTCTCTACTTTAATATTCTCTTGATCCACCTATTGCGGATCTTACCATCTTATAAAAAATCTTCAGCAGATCACCCATTCTTCTGCCAGATCTCATTCCCTCAATCCTATGTTGTTCTAGCCAAAGGAAATGGAACCATTTGTTGGTTACTCTTTATCTGTCTGAGTTCATATCTTTAGCTTGAGTGACCCAGGGTTCATGTTTGTTTGGGTTTCCAACAAAGCCTCTAAAACTATTGACCCTCTTGGTGAACTAGAAGGCAACGCAGTACACAAAGTGCACTACGTAGTCTCACTCAAGATAGTCTCAATGGGTGGCTGAAATACTCATGTGTTTTCAGCCTAGGATTGAGTGGGAGATCTGAGAACTGTATGTTGATAGTTCTATTGTAACTTATTAGTGCAATACACCATCATTTACAATTATGAGGGAAATATAACAACTCATTCAATTAGCATAACAATATCTACTGAAGACAATAAAGAAGAACATGCATTCAACCACATAACACAGGTTTTACCATGGTTAACCCCCCCTGGGCTACGTCCACAAAGATCTGTCTCCTAGCTCTTTTATTATAGTCATTCTAAAACTACAGCATCGCATGCTTTACAACTCTTCTTAGATGGGTTGAGATCTACTATGAGGTGGACTAGATCGCACCAGGCTCCTCAACCTGTGATCTAACTGATCAGGGGATCAAATTTTGCTCAAATTTCAAAGTGCTCAGAATGCGACGAAAACAGTGTCATTGCGTCCATCTCGTCTTCTTGATTCTGGCGGTATATTTACTTTGTCAAATAGACGTCGTATGGAGAATATATCGTGATTTGTTCGTCAAGGCAAACAGGCAAAAATTTTGGTGCTGACTGTACAGTCTGTACGGTCTAACGTGGCAGGGTTGTACAGGTCGTATGACCGTACAAGAGTGATGTGGCAGATGATGGTTGGTTGATAGTTGGCAAGTCAGGAGTCGACACGTGTCTGTTGGATGGCGAATGGAATGAGGACACGTGGACCAATCTGGAGGCACCACGTGTCACTCATTGTTTGCTTTATGGGTGTATGTAAAATTATGGGAGTCTGCGGGGTTTGACCCCCGGACTTCCCCCACTATGTAAGCCTTGAAAAACCTCCGCTGACCAATGTGCCGCCGCATGAGTCTTGTTAGTTATGTGGTGCCAAATATATTTAACTTTGTTTAAAGTTTAAAGCGGAGAGGGGATGTGTTGGGGCTTAGCCCCGACCCATAGTTTTATTACACCACATATAACCATTGTAATATAACCGCGTGCCATTGTATTACATATTATATAATCCATGTTTTCAAACTATACCATTGTGTATAACGCACGGGAGGTTATGTTATGAAACCCGTGGTTTATCATATGACCGGAGCGCGAGAAAAGGAGTTCCAACAGTTATGGTGGTTTAACCACTTTTATCCATGCGCGAGGTCACATGACCCATACGCCCAGGTGCCTAGGCGGTTAGGGGCTGGAGGCGCCTTAACCATTCTACGGTTTGCACCATTGGCGCGGTTGCGCCCGGTGCTGGGTTTTCACGCTTTAAAATGCGTGTGAGCCAGGTTCATTCAGGAGGGGTGCGTTTTGTAGATGCAGAGACAGCAAGCTTGAAGAGGGAGACTTCCAGGAGGCCTAACTTCTTCGTTTTTCGACCGATTGAGGTGCCTAAAGAGCCCAGACAGGGGTTTTGGGACACTCTGAAGCCATTGGAGCAGTTGATTTGTCAGTTTGAGCATTGTAAGACATGTTTTTGAGAACTTTTTGAGCAACTAATAATAATGATCCATTGGAAGCTGGACCAGGAGATGTAGCCCATAAGAGGGGTGAACTCATTTATCAATTTTTGTGCTTATGTGTTTATGTTCAATGATTATGTTGTTGTCTATGTGTAATTTGCATAAGTAATCCTTTAATTTATGTGTTGCAAACCGATCCTTTTGCTTTAAACACATAACATTCACTTGCAATAAGTTTTTTCAAGTTTTTTAAGTCTTCTTCATTTTTAGATCAAGTTGGTATCAAAGCACTGGTTTTGAAGACTTGATTGTGTGCAAGTTTTGTTTCTGATGCTCACAAGGTTGAAACTCACAAGAGGATAAGGTCAACTTGTGGAGCCAAGTTCTTATCCGACAAGGAGGAAGCAGATTCATTCACCGCAAGTTTCAGAGAGACATTCACCAAGCATGGCTCGT
>ML782568.1:97056-133531 GCA_009831015.1 Picea engelmannii | reverse complement strand
AATTGTTGACAAGATTGGTAACAATGCTTTTCGTTTAGATTTGCCTCCTTATATGCAGATGTATGCAGTTGTTAATGTTGAGAATTTGAAGTTGTATGAGCCTCCATTGATTGATGATCAAGGAGAGCATGTTCATATTCCTTTCATAGATGATTTTTCTCCAGGGTATCTAACAGAACTGCAGGAACACACCATCCTTGACAGGAGGATGCGAACTTCGAAGCGAGGAAATGTGGAGTATTTGCGAGTTGGTCTTAAAGGGACGAATCCAAGCAAGGCCAAGTGGATTGAGGTTGGAAGGGTGAGGGAACTATACCCTCATACTCACATAGACTGAGATAGTCTTTTGGAGGTCCAAAAGCTTCCCAATGGGGAGGTGTGATCAGGGGATCAAATTTTGCTCAAATTTCAAAGTGCTCGGAATGCGACGAAAAAAGTGTCATTGCGTCCGTCTCATCTTCCTGATTCTGGCGGTATATTTACTTTGTCAAATAGACGTCGTATGGAGAAGATATCGCGATCTATTCGTCAAGGAAAACAAGCAAAAAATTTGGTGCTGACTGTACAGTCCGTACGGTCTGACGTGGCAGGGTCGTACAAGTCGTACGACCGTACAGGGGTGACATGGAAGATAATGGTTGGTTGATAGTTTGCAAGTCAGGAGTCAACACGTGTCTATTGGATGGAGAATGGAATGAGGACACGTGGACCAATCTAGAGGCGCCACGTGTCACTCATTGTTTGGTTTATGGGTGTATGTAAAATTATGGGAGTCCACGGGGTTCAACCCCTGGACCTCCCCCACTATGTAAGCCTTGAAAAACCTCCACTGACAAATGTGCCGCCGCATGAGTCTTGTTAGTTATGTGGTGCCAAATATATTTAACTTTGTTTAAAGTTTAAAGAGGAGAGGGTACGGGTCGGGGCTTAGCCCCGACCCATAGTTTTATTACACTACATATAACCATTGTAATATAACCACGTGCCATTGTATTACATATTATATAATCCATGTTTTCAAACTATACCATTGTGTATAACGCGCGGGAGGTTATGTTATGAAACCCATGGTTTATCAGATGACCAGAGCGTGGGAAAAGGAGTTCCAACGGTTATGGTGGTTTAACCACTTTTATCCATGCGCGAGGTCACATGACCCATACGCCTAGGTGCCTAGGTGGTTAGGGGCTGGAGGCGCCTTAACCATTCTAAAGTTTGCACCGTTGGCGCGGTTGCGCTCGGTGCTGGGTTTTCACGCTTTAAAATGAGTGTGAGCCAGGTTCATTCAGGAGGGGTGCATTTTGTAGATGCAGAGACAACAAGCTTAAAGAGGGAGACTTCCAGGAGGCCTAACTTCTTCGTTTTTCAACCGATTGAGGTGCTGAAAGAGCCCAGACAGGGGTTTTGGGAAGCTCTAAAGCCATTGGAGCAATCGGTTTTTCAGTTTGAGCATTGTAAGACATGTTTTTGAGCACTTTTTGAGCAATTAATAATAATGATCCATTGGAAGATAGACCAGGAGATGTAGCCCATAAGAGGGGTGAACTCCTTTATCAATTGTTGTGCTTATGTGTTTATGTTCAATGATTATGCTGCTGTCTATGTGTAATTTGCATAAGTAATCCTTTAATTTATGTGTTGCAAACTGATCCTTTTGCTTTAAACACATAACATTCACTTGCAATAAGTTTTTTCAAGTTTTTCAAGTCTTCTTCATTTTTAGATCACTAACCCTCAATATCTACCCTCCTCAGTCCTCTCCATCTCAACAGGTTATAAAATTAGGTCATACAGCAAAATACTACATAGCATTTGCTTCTTCACATATGTCTCTATTTATCTACTAGGTCCTTATTTGCATCCCTCTATGAGACCTAGGTATATATATTTATACATTCCTAGCTCACTTAGCCATTACAATACATTTTCAAAACCCTAACCCTAACGTCGTTAGGTCTTCCATGCATGCACGTGTGTTGCTCTTCCTTCTAGATGTCGCTTTCCTTGTTTGTGCCTTCTTTCCCAAAATTGCCTTTCTTTTTGCTTTAGCCTACTTCCAATAGGCCCCCAACACTGACATGTGGCTCATCCCGATCCACCTAAACTTTTTGCGCTTCGTCGATCTCCCTGGTGATCGCCTGGAACTTCTCCTTGAGATTTGTTTCTTATGTTTGAGCCTGAACGGTCTTTTCCTTGAGTGTGTCTACTGTCTGGACTACAATCTCGTCACTAATTAACCATGTGCACTATGTCTGGGTCTGTACCATATATGTCTTAGCTTCCTCTACCTGTGCAATGAATCCTGCTACTTGCTCTTTAAGCGGTTCCATTTGATCCTGACGCTCATTTTTATGCGTTTACGCAGTGGTGATTTATGCCTATAGTTGCTTCATATCTTGTGCCCCTTTGACGTGTTCCATGATGAACATTGTCTTATGCCTCTGCTTGAGGTCCTATATAGCTTCACTTATCCTTTCTTCTTCCCTGTCCCACTGTTGGATTTGTTGATCCTCTTCTAGCTTCGTCTAAAGCTATGTTGCTTTATCAAACAAGTCAGCTATTGCGCTGACCTGTTTCTCTATCTCCTGTAGCTGCTTTGTTTCCTCTTGCTTCCTTTTCTCCCTTACCTCTGGTGGAGTGGTAGGGGTGAGCTGCTCATGGAGATTATCGATCTCCTTCTAATATTGATCGATTGTCTACGCAATCTGATCAATCTTCTCTGCTGTTGTGAGTTCGCCCCTCTGCACGTTCATTGGAATCTTCTCATAAGTTTTGACCACTTTTTGTTCCAATTTGTTCACACGCTCCCTCTCCTCTTGGGTCTCGATCTTGGCCTTCTCATATATCAATTCTAGCACGTCATGTTTACCCTTTTCCTACTGTAATTCAGTTGTGTTTGTGAGTGCATGAGACTGTACTTCTTGGGTAACGCTAACCTGTAATTTGTGTAAAGATTTGGATGGTATCTGTGGAAATACCAATTGGAGTTGAGCTAAGTCCTTTAGGGGTGTATGCCCCACTATCTCGTCCATGCACAACATGCTAGGTGTAATGTGGAATGTTTCACTCAGTTGCGGTAATGTGTGGACTGCATCTCGCTCACTTGCTTCATCTTCTTCTCCTGTATGTCATGTTGACGGCCTTGTTCCTATGTTGCGGCCTCCTGCCTGCACTTCCCCGACCTGCTTGAGGAACTATCGCATGTATGTCAGCTCCTCTTGAATTATGTCCCTGTGGTGCACAGCATTGTCAAAGTCTTCAGATATATAATCCTGAACCATTTGGGCTATTATTTCTGCATCATCCTCCGTGATTGTGTATTTTGGAGGTTTTCTTTGCGCCTTCATCTTCTTGTGTGCACCGCCCATATGAGTAGTTGGTCTCTTAGTCAGGCCTGGTTCTTGTGGATTGGGACTCAGTGTAGTCCCCTGCACTACCTTGGCTTGTTTCTTTTTTTTTTGGCTCGGCTATGTATTATTCTTCTTCCCCTTCTGGGTCCCCGTCTTAGTTGTCCCTTCTTTCGTCTGCTTTGTTTTGGTCTAGCCCGTCCTTGTTTTCTTCAGCACTGGGACTTCCTAAGTCTATGTTTCTTCCTTCCCTACCTCCTCTTTCGTTGTCCTTGCAGGAATGTCTTCGGTGAGCACTGGAATCTTCCAGTCCTCTTCCCAATCCTTGATAACCATTTCAATGTCACCCTCTGTGATACAGTAGCTCAATTGTAGCCATTGTTTCTTAGGGTCCTTTCGCTCTTGTATCCACATTGCATGTCGAGTGGCCTTGAAGTTGGCAATGTCCCGATAGTACACGAAATCATGTGGATTTATTCTCCAGAGGCTGGGGATGGCCTTCTGTAAATCGTGTAGATATCCTTGGAAGATGGATGCATTCATCTTTCTGATCCTGGCGTCTGACGCGGTGCCAAGTGATAAATATCTCGCTCCATGATTCGGCTTGGGTCTGGTGATGAAAAATGTGTAATTCAGTTCCTTCCATCCCATAATGGCTATCATCATGAGTCGCCCTGCATAATGAAATTATGTCCCCAGATCCTATGCATACTTGCAGTCATCCAGAAACAGACTCAAAAGATAAGGGGCCCAACTAACTATGGTTCCCTCGGCACATTATGCTACAACTGCGACAACCCCATCTGGGGCTTCCTCCTTGCAGAATTTTCTTAGCATCTTGCAGGCCATGATTTTTGTGGCCATTTGTGTCACAGCATCATTGATCCTCTTGATGATCATTCCTCGCAACCCCCTGTCAATGTTGAATTTCTTCTTCATCTCTTCTGCAAGTGCTTTCTCCTTTGTTTTTTCATTGAGAAATTGCACGGGATCCATACCCCAGGATGGAAACCCTGTAATGTGTGCAATGATATATTTGTCTATTGAGACATGCTTTTCCAACCATATATCCCCACCATGTCTGACTGCCATCAATTTTTTTACGCAACTGTTTGTGTACTATCCTCTGCCAAAGTGTGGTAGCTCTAGCAAACCTAAAATCCCTATTTTTTCCAGTCTTGTTTCCCACTGGAGTGGTTGATTAATCGGTTCTCCAAATGCATCTAGACCCACTGTCTGTAGGTATACTCTTTTTGCAAACTTCGGGAACTTGTTTGTGTTTGTTACATCGTGGTCTAGGTATTTTAGCTTCTCAACACAACCTAGCAAGTCTGATTTCACCCGTACCCCATCTGGTATCCATGGAAAAACAATGGTTATGACGGGTTTCTTGCATGGTGACCTAGGTACCTGATGCTTGTCCTTTTTCGGTAGAGGATGACTTGAGGTTCCATCCTCCATCGATCGTTCTTTAGCATATTGTTTTTTCCATCCCATGACATATTCCACTGCTCCTTCCTGTGGGTGGTCTAACATGGTTGTTTGAGATTCGTCTGGCTCAACTGTTGCTTCCTTATTTGTAGTCATCCCATTGACCCTCAGGGCTCCTTCAGAGTTCTCTAGTTGCGTTATGTTGTATGTGCCCTGCTTCTTTTGCTCATGTTCTTCTATCGGCATATCCACATTCATGCCCTCTGATGTTGGTTTTTGGGTTTCTTCTACAATGAGTGTGGGATTCAGTGGTGTTGTATATGGTGACGAGATTTCATCAACATTGACGATCTTCAATGATTGTTGTTCTCTTTCCTATGATTGTACCTGTGCCCTAGTTATAACTCCAAATTGTCTGGCAGTCTGACTTGGTTCTGCTTGCTTGGGTGGTGCCATGGTGGTGAATTCTGATCGTTCATTGGGTTCAATGGTCTCTCTAACCTTTGTGAACTTCTCTTGTGCTCGGCAAGCTCTATTGCTCTCTGTCTTTTCTCGTCTCACAATGAGTTGTTTTCTACCACATCCATGTTTTGTATGGGTATCGTATGAAGATTGTCGAAGATTATACCTTTATTGTGGATTATATCAACCTTTGGTTCCTTCGTACTTGCCATTACTCTCCATCACCATCTTTGGTTGGTGCGATTAATGCAGCGTCCTGTCGGTCCTTTCCAGCATTCAATTCTACATGCCTTTGTCGTTTCGTACTTCTTTTGTTGTCATTACTTTTCCCTCTTATTTCCGTTTTGACCTGGCCATTGGTATTGTCCTCGTTGGGTTTTTATTCATAAGTATGTGTGCCCCTTCTCCTTTCAGTGCACCGAACCTCTATTGGTACCGTTTAATATCCAATTTGTTTTTGTTTTTGTTTTTTTTTACTACGCAGTGACTTTCAAATTGTGGGTGGTCAATTGTCCTTGTACAGCTTCAGTCGAATCTCGTTGATCATACCTCTAATTTATGTTCCTTATAAGTATTTCAATTATACATCTCCCCCATCTGTGATAGTTTTTACTTTGTACGGTCCTAACCAGTGCATTATGAGTTTTCCTAGATGCTGAATGGATTTGTTGTTGTACATCAACACTAAATCCCCTTTCTTGAAAGTTTTATTTTTGATGTGTCTGTCATGCCAATCTTTTTCCCTTGCTTTCTGAACTTGTTGATGGAACCCTGCTAGGATCCAGTCTTCCTCCATGGCCATCAACTGATTTAGTCTTTCCTGCATTGTACCTCGTTCCTTCATGTGTGTAATTGTTGCTATGCACAAACTAGGTACCAGAAATTCTAATGGAACCACTACTTCTTGGCCATATACTAGTTTAAATGGTGTATTCCCTATCAACTTCTTGCAGGTGGTCCTATAGGCCCATAATACTGATGGTATTTTGAGGTCCCAATCATCTTTGTTAACATTACAGATCTTTGTCAGTGTATTCTCAAGGATTTTGTTAAATGCTTCTACTATGCCATTTGCCTATGGGTGATATGGTGTGCTCTTCTAATGATGGACTTCAAACTCTTCAGTCATAGCATTGATAGTGTGTTTAATGAAGTGCATGCCTTGGTCGCTCAACAAAACTCTTGGGCACCCAAATATAGTGATTACTTTTTCAAATAGAAAGTGTGATGTTGTTCCTGCGCTACAATCCTTCACTGGTGTTGCTTCTGCCCATCTTGTTAGGTATTTTGTTGCAGTGATAATGTACCTTGATCCTGTTCTTTTTTTTGGTGGATTGATTGGTCCCACAAAGTCTATTTCCAATTTATCAAATGTCTGAAATGTTACCTATGGTCGTAATGGCATCTCATCCCTTCTATTGGGTTTACCAACCCTCTGACAAACATCACATCTCTAGCAATACTCCTTCGAGTCTCTATGAATGGTCGGCCACCATAGTCCTGCGCGCAATACCTTAGGCATGGTAGATTTTCCTGCATAATTTCCTCCTGTTATTCCCTCATGGGATTCTATTAAAAATCTTGGTCTTTCGTGTTCTAACACATATCTTCGCAAGATGTTATCTGCACCCATTTTGTATAAGTGTCATGTGATCAGTTGATAGTCTGCAGCTCAGACTACCAGGTTTTTCTTCTCAACGGTGTTATATTCCTATGGTGTAGTACCTATTCTCAAGTACTGAATGATATCTACAAAGTATTCATCATCGATCTGGACTGAAAATAACTATGTGTCTGGGAAGTTGTCCTCCAAATTCGTAAGTTCTTCTCTATTTGTGACACTTGATAGGTAGCAAGTCCTGCATTCAATTTTCCTGGATTGAGTATTACTTCAAAATCAAATTCTTGAAACAGTAGTAGCCATCGACAGATTATCCCCCCCAACACTGGCTTGTTGACTAGGTATTTAAGCGTTGAGTGATCTGTGAACATCTTAAAGTATTTTCCCAGTAAGTAATGTCTGAACTTCTACAGTGCATAGACCATAGCTAGGCCTTACCTCTCTGTGGTGTTATAGTTTTGTTATGATTCTGATATCTTTCTGCTCACAAACGTTATAGGGTGATCCAACTCTCCCACTCCTATCTACGCCAATATAGCTCCAAGTGATATGGCTGGTGCATCTACATGTACGTGGAATGTCTTCTCCCAGTCTGGAAATACTAGTATTTGCGCGGTGACCATATTTTCTTTTAGTTTATCCAGACCGTGTTGACAATCGTCGTTCCACTGAAACTTTGTATCTTTTATTAACAGTTTTTCCATTGGCGCGGTAATCTGTGGGTATCCTTTGATAAACTTTATGTAGTATATTGTGTGTCCCAATGTCACTCTTAGTTGACGGATTGTTTTCGGTGGTGGCAAGTTAAAAATTACTACAATCTTTGTAGGATCTACTAGTAAACCTTGTTTGCATACGATATGGCCCAATAGTATCCCAAACGGTGTTCCAAATATATTTTTTTATGATTAATGATATCTGGCACTACCTACATCTTTCTAACATCATCCATAAGACCTCTAAATGGTTTTTCAACAAACTATAGACTGTCCAATCGTCCAAGTATACCTCTAGAAACTGGTGGATGAATGCCTTAAACGCGGCAATGACTACTCTGGAAAATATTGCTAATGCATTCTTCAGTCCAAATAGCATGACTGTGTACTGGTAGGATCCCCGTTTTATAACAAACGTGGTCTTGTATCTGTCCTCATGTTCTATCTTGATCTGGTGGTAGCCTGATAATCCATCAATGAATGAGTAAACTTTGTTTCCTACTACGTTCTCCAACACTTCATCCATGAAAGGTGTAGGGAACGGGTCATGTAAGCATGCATCGTTCAACTTCCTCAAGTCAACGCATATCCTTATCCCTCCTTGTTTTTTTCTCCTGAACTACCATTAGGCTTATCCATTATGATTCTTCCACTGGTTCTATGATTCCGGCTTCGAGCATCCTTTCGATCTCAGCTTTGACTTTCTGGTTATATATCAGGTTCAATCTATATGGTCATTGTTTGATCGGTCTCACTTCAGCTCTAAGTGGTATATTCATTTCTCCTATCTCTCTTGTTATACCCTTCATATCTATAAATGTCGTGGGAAACAGGTTGTCGTATTCGCGCAGTAACTTTGTTATGATTTTTATTGTTTGATCATCCCAGTAATCTCCAATGTTGACTCTTTTCACCTTGATCAGTGCAGTAATGACTTCTAATTCTATAGGTGGACCCTCCACTTCTCTTTCGTCTTTTGCTTCCTCGATCTGAATATCGTGTGGATCGTCTTCATCTAGTGCTTCCTCCTGCACATGGTAACATGACAACAGTTCTTTGACTGTTTGTTTGTTCCGTTGTTGTTCTTATGTTATGAGTTCGACTCCTGGTTTCTTAATGAATATCACCCCTCTTATCTATCTAAGAGTTGCATCTATGTTGGGGTTCTCATGCTCGAATGAAAAAGTGACTGTAAAATTATGTTGCATACCGTCCAAGTCGGACTTCCTTTGCGTAGTTCCTGGTTAGTATACCAGTTCGCTGGTATGCCCTCTAGAGTGTGTATGAAATGGTGGGGCCATTCCTCTGGAGTTGTCATTTTCCACAGCGTTCTACACTTCTCCAAGTGTTTCATTGGTTCCTCTTGTCCATCGTACTTCTGTTGCTTGTTGTTTTTTTGTTCTGCATCGAACCTTATTCGCAGTAACCACTTATATTGGTACCAATCTGTGATGGTCTCTTTGTGTGCACCCCACCATCTTGCAGGTGTGGCCTTGAGTGCTATATAAAGTTCTAAGAGCTTTTTATTCTCTAAAAATTCATCTTCGTACTGTGCCAAGAATACTTCTAGATTGTTTACTCCGTGGAAACTGGGTGGTTCCCTTATCTCTGTGCCTACCCATCTTACTGCACGGTCTATTCATGCACATATTCTCATGGAAACTTTGTGTAGCCTTTGTTGCCAGTTCTCTAAACTGGTATCTGAGTCTATCGCATATGAAGTAATGTTCCACCAACTGAGTATCACATCTGTAGTTGGGTTCACGTAATCCTCATTAAGCGTAGTTTTTCTGTACAACTGGTTGATTTCCTCTAAGTCTAGGAAAGTGGGTTCTACAAAACTCTCCCCTTATGATGGGTCTAATGGTGCGATGACCCCGTATTCACCTGACTCAAATGTCATTTTTCATGTCTTCAAATTGATTATGGCCTGGTTGTCAAATTCCCAATCCAAACCAAGCAACGTTGGATATGGTGTTGTGTCGCCCACTATTTCAATCACTTCAAAGTCTTCTTTAGTGCACACTCCATCCATGTTTACTGTCACTCCTTTCAGTCTACCAATTGGTAGGACTCTTTGTTGGTTTTCTATTTTTAGTTGAACAAGTGAGTATCCTAATGTGGGCTCTCCCATACATTGCCATGTCTTCTTTGGTAACACATTAACTTCAGATCCTATATCTAGTATGATATATCCCATGTTGAAATCTCCAATGTTGGCATTCAGTCTGAACTCCCTACTTGTTCTTGTCCTTGTATGTAGGTGGTTGACTGGTTTTTGTTCTAGTTTTCCTTATGTTTATATACTACATCTTTCTAATATGTTTTGCAATATTTTGATAGATGATGGACCATTCAATACTTTTACGCATGATTGCAGAAAGACTTTAATTGTACTTACTTGTCCCATGGGTTTCATTTTTTTGGTATGATCTAATAATGGAGGCATCTCATACTCTGGTGCCTCCTTGCTTTGTTGCACAGTTGAAGTCAATGCAATGTCATCCTTCTGAAATTCTTGTCTGGCTTTCTTAAATATCTCCTTCTCATTCTGCATGTCAAACTTCTTCCTTGGTTCGGCATTCTTCTTCACCCACTAGTGTTGTACTGGCTCCTATTGGATTGAGTCGTTTCCTATTTTAACTCCTCCGCGAGTGACTATGTTGATGTTTTGTCACTCATCCCTCGCTTCAACTGAAATCCACTGAAAATTTGGGTTGTTCCGGTTCCTCTTTTCCTGGATATTTACTAATAGTGTAAGACATTATTCTATATCATGGTTCGATGCACAACAATACATACACGTTGTTGGTGGAAGTAGACAATCCCTTGCATAATGTCCTGGTTGTTGGCAATTGTGACATAATATTGGTCCTCTACCTCTTCCAAAACCTCCTCTCGCTCGTCCTCCACCTCTGTAGCCTCCTCGATCTCCTCTTGGTGTGTTATACTGAGGCGCTCGATTGTACTGTGTTGTATTGTACTGAGGTTGTGTTGTATTATACTGAGGTTGCGCGGTATTATATGGTTTTTGCACAGTATTATACTGTTGTTGCACAGTGTTGTATGGGGATGGAACTTGGTTAAATTATGGTGTGGCTTTCCCAGTCATCATTTTTGCCTTCACTCTATATGCATATTATGTCCTCTCTCACATCAAATCCATAGTTCTACAATATTTTTCATCATGGCCCACTGACTTGCAAAAGTTGCAATATGAACTCTTTGGGACTGTTTAGTATTTATGCATCATTGAACAGTGATATGGATCGTGGCCTGGTTTCTTACATATTTTGCACCATAGTCCTCATGTTGGTAATGGATTTGGAATTCCTTCTTCCATATACTACGTGAAAGTTGGACATTTGTTCGTGTGGTGTCCTTATGTCCTGCATGTAGTACGCCAAACGGCTTCTCGTTTGTCCTTATTTTTATTCTTGTTTAGCTGGAACGTTAAGTTCTTCGATGGTTGGATCTGTCTACTGGTATTGGTGTTCTTCCAGTTACAGGGTTTCTTGCAGAACCTTTGCCTGCGTCTGAAACTTTTGTTGTCGCAATGCGTATTTTAAGTGTGGTAGCAGTGAATTGATGAACATGTGCCTATGTTGCATATCGGTCATGAGATATTTCAAATTTCCCTTCAATTGCTTGAATCTCTAGTCAATCTCCCATACAAATTCTTCCGGTTTTTGTCTAATTTCAATCATCTCGTTCATGTACTGATCTTTTGAACTTGGCTTCTGGAACTTGTTTATCAACAATTTCTTGATGCCTACAATTGTTATGGTTGTCCCTGGTGGATTGTTTGTAGCTAAACTCATATACCAATCTAGTGAGCGGTCCCTTAGTGTAATCGCTAGTTGTTCAAGTTTAGTATCTTCATTTGTGATCTATTTTGCTTCCCAAATCTTCTCACGGATGAACAAATATTTTTCCAGGTCTTCTGACACTTCTCCTTTAAATTCTGGTAACCTGATGGTGGGATCTTGTCCTGCCATTTTGAACATTGACCTACTACCTCCTCGCGATGTAGTTACTTGACTAGTGTTGCATGAATTGGCTCCTCCAGTTGTTGTTCCTTGTGTAGATGTACTTCATGTTGTCTTTCTTCTCCGGAAATACGGTTTTCTAAACAGTGGTGTTCTCTTTGGTGTATTAGTTGCACATGGGTTTATGGGTTCCACATTGACATTAATATGGATAGGATGGTTGCCTTCTCTTCTCGTTCTTAGACCTCTCGTCTTCCTTTAATATGTTGCATGTAGGATTTCCTCAATCTTCTCCACAACCCAGAGATACTCTACCTCTTCTTCATCACTCGCCAAGCCTTCCCTCACGACTACAACTCTCTTCTATGTATTCACCTTATATTGGTAGGGTATTCCACTACGCATCTTTCCAGTTGTCACAATGATCCACTTGATTTGGTCATATTCCATCATGATTGGGTCCAAGGATTCCTCCTTCTTTCCCTTATCCTTTCCTCCTTCCATTTATCCTTTTTTTGTCAATGCTCTGCCCCTTCCCCCATGCACACAGGGAAGTTTAGTTGTCTGACTCCATTGTCATTACACCTTTGTTGTATAGAAGTATCTTAATAGAAGTATACAACGATCTAATGTACCTTCCTTGAGGCCCACGTAGAAACTCTTGCTCTTTTGCATTGTACGACTTCGTTGTATCTACTGCAAACTCTGTTATGAATCCTGCCACAATATTGTCGAGCCAAAAGTCTACTACACGGGTGAATTTGTTGTTCACCTGTTGTAATTGCTCAATCTGTATTGGGGTCCACTCTATTTGTTTGATCCAGTTCGTTGTGTGTTTATCCTTCAACCTTAGTATCCACTCCTGTAATAAGTGTGGAAAATCACTGAAAAATACTTCATGCAAATCAGTAAACACGTATTTCTCAAGATATTTGTGGGGTGTTACTCTAGGGTTTCTGCTATATTTCTATGCAAACTCCAACTCTTTTGTCCTTAGACATCTTTCGATCTCTGATTTTGTGGGATTCCACGGTCTCAACACCCCCTTATAGTGGCTCATTGTGTTATTCTCTGCTTTAATATTCTCTTGATCTGTGTCCCATAGATCTTCAGCAGATCACCCATTCTTCTGCCAGATCTTCAACAGATCTCATTCCCTCGATCCTATGTTGTTCCAACCAACGGAAATGGAACCATTTGTTGGTTACTGTTTATCTGTCTGAATTCATATCTTTATCTTGAGTGACCAGGGTTCATGTATGCCCGGGTTTCCAACAAAGCCTCTAAAACTATCAGCCCTCCTGGTGAACTAGAAGGAAACGTAGTACATGGAGTGCACTATGCAATCTCACCTGAGATATTCTCAATGGGTGGCTACAATACTCATGTGTTTGCATCCTAGGATTAAGTGGGAGATATGAGAACTGTATGTTGAGAGTTTTGTTGTAACTTATTAGCGCAATACACCATCATTTGCAATTATGAAGAAAATATAACTCATTCAATTAGCATAATAATATATATTGAAGACAATAAAGAAGAACATGCATTCAACCACATAACATAGGTTTTATCGTGGTTCACCCCCCCTGGGCTACGTCCACAAAGATATATCTCTTAGCTCTTTTATTATAGTCGTTCTAAAACTACGACGGCACGCACTTTACAACTCTTCTCAGTTGGGTTGAGATCTACTATGAGGCGGACTAGATCGCATTAGGATCCTCAACCTACGATCTAACTCTCAATATATACCCTCCTCAATCCTCTCCATCTCAACAACTTACAAAATTAGTTCATACAACAAAATACTACATAGCATTCACTTCTTCACACCCGTCTCTATTTATCTGCTAGCTCCTTATTTGAATCCCTCTATGAGACCTAGGTATATATATTTATGCATTCCTCACTCGCTTAGCCATTACAATATATTGCCAAAACCCTAACCCTAATGTCTTTAGGTCTTCCATGCATGTGCATGTGTTGCTCTTCCTTCCAGCTGTCACTTTCCTCGTTCATGCCTTTTTTTCCCAAAATTTCCTTTCTTTCCACTTTGGCCTGCTTCCAACAAGGGTATATCTTGAGGGTTAGATCATAGGCTGACGATCTTGGTGTGATCTAGTCTACCTCATAACAGATCGTGACTCGACTGAGAACGAGTGTAAAGCGTGCGGCGCGATAGTTTTGGAACTACCATAATAAAAGAGCAAGAGAGACAGATCTTTGTGGACATAGCCTAGAAGGAGGTGAACCACAGAAAAACATGTGTTATGTGATTGAAAGTTTGTATCTCTTTTATGGTCTATGAGTAGATGTTAGAATGATATATGAATGAGCTAATGAATCTGATTACATTACACACATAATTGGGAACAACACTATATTGCCTTAATATCTAGATAGGATTCACAGTATGCACGTCACAGATCCTCATTTAGTCCTAGACTGCAAGCACTTGAGTATTGCAGTCACCCATTAAGACTATCTCGGGTGATACTACGCACTGCACTATGTGCGTTGTCCTGCCTTCTGGTTTACCAGGAGGGCCGATATTTTTAGAGGCTTTTTTGGATTCCCAGTAGACCTGGACTTGGGTCAACCATGTTAAATGTATAACTCAGATAAGAAACCAACAATATGGTTCATGCAAGACTAAAAGGTAGTTGGTGTGTTAGTCAACCCGAAGGGCATGACTAGAAACTCACAGTGCCCATAGTGACACCTAAATGTTGTCTTATGGATATCCTCCTCTCTGACTCAAATCTAGTGGTATCCTGATCATAGATCAACCTTTGAAAAGCACATCACCCCACGCAGCTCGTCAATCATCTCATCAATCCTATGTATTGGGTATCGGTTTTTTATGTTCTTCTTGTTTAGTGCCCTATAGTCTATGGACATCCTCATAGTGTCATCATTTTTATTCACCAACACAATTGATGAAGCGAAAGGACTAGAGCTATGCCTAATATGTCCCATCTCTACAAATTACTTTATGGCCTTCTCTATTTCGTCCTTGAATCTCTTTGGATGCATGTAGGGGGTGGTGATCACGAGCTTCTACCCCTCTTCTAGCTCAATGACATGCTCAAATCCTCTGTTAGGTCGTATCCTTGTTGGTAATTTCTTGAACACTCTTTCATCCTTTCTAAGTAATGTCTGTATATCCGCAAGCTAATGTTGGTGATTCTATGATGGCTTTTCCATGGTGATTAGGCACTCTGTTGTGCAATCCACATCCCCGTGTCTAAAAAGGGCCTCCATGCACTGGTTAGACACGATCTTGGGGGAACCTATCGACATACCTATTACAATGACTCATTGTCCACCTTTGTCCTAGAACTCCATCCTCGTGTCCTGATATGATCCAAATTTATAGGCTAAAACTGTAAAACTGCAGAACTGGAAACAACTTGCTCGAATGGTGGTAGTTATATCTGAGAAGAGATGTGGTTGCTATGCACATCCGTCTGAGAAGAATTATTACAATGAGGCTCTCAAGGCATTTTTAACATTACTCATGAATTCTAAAACCATAGACATCCAAAAACCTAACCCTATGAGATGAAATGCCAAACGTTATGTGGACCCCGATGGGTAAGTTGGTACCTCAACTTCTCAAGGTCGTAACTTTTGCATACGACCTTCGTTTTAGGTGCATGATAGGCCATTGGAAAAGTATTTTCGAGAACTACACATTATGCCATCAAACTCTGACACTGTATATAGTTTGACTATGCCAAGCCAAAAAAACATTGTTTAGGGGGTGGGGTGGAAAGCAGTGGATTTACTGAACTTGGTGTCGAACAGTGACCAGAGACTCGACCAAAATGTGTTGAGGAACTTGTTGTTCTGATCTGAGGTGATGGTATGTGGTATCCAAAAATGTACCCACACTCATTCGAAGAAGATCTTGGTGGTATCGGCCGCTATGATGCTCCTCTTGCAGGCTATGATAATGGCCATCTTCGAAAACCATTCAACCACCACAAATACACAATCATAGTCATGCTTGGTGGATAGAAGTCCAGACATGTAATCCATCGAGATAAGGCCACTTGGGAGTAGGAAGAGGGGTGTATAAGCCTTGCTTCTTGATGGCTAGCTTGGAAATGGCACAGGCAGTGCAAGATCTGATATACTTGTTGACGTCTTGTCGAATTTTTGGCCAATAAAAATCTTTATGTAGAACGGCCACAGTTTTATCAAAGCCAAACTTTCCTGCCATCTTACTATAGTGAGCCTCCCAAACCATCTTTGCATGCTTGCTTGTGGGAACATAGAGGTGGCCCAGATGGCATAATAGTCGAGATTGGATGTGAAAATCGGTGACATTCACTCATGTACCCAAGAGTTGAGAGGTAGTAGCAAATTTAGGGTCATGCTGATAAAGTTGGGGCCACATAGATGCCTCATGCCCATAGGAATGGAGCATTGTGGTGAGTGAAACAATGAGAGGGTGACTGAGGTAGTCAGTGACACGTTTTGTACTCCCTCTTTTATACTTGATGTTGATATGGAATTGTTGTAGGTATGTGGATCACTTTTGATGGTGGTCGTTTTGCAACTTCCCCTGTGTCTGTATGAATTACGGAATTGGAAACAACTTGCTTGAATGATGGTAGCTATCTTTGAGAAGAGATGTGGTTGCTACATGCATCCATCTGAGCAGAATGATTACAATGAGGCTCCAACGGCCTTTTAGCATTACTCATGAATTCCAAAACCCTAGACATCCAAAAACCTAACCTTAGGATATGAAACACCAAAAGTTATGTGGGCCCCGATGGGTAATTTGGTACCTTAACTTCCCGAGGGTCGTAAATTTAGCATATGAACTTCGTTTTAGGCACGTGATATCCCATTGCAAATGTCTTTTCGATAATTACACATTATTCCATCAAACTTTGATTCCATCTACAGTTTGATTTTGGCAAGAAAAAAAAACATTGTTTAGGGCCCCAAAATGGCCCTAGAAGTACAGAAAGATGTACTGACATGAAACTTCCAAAATAAGTCAGTTGGATTAGGTGGGTGGCCACCAATATCCACCTGGAAGTTGTGTAGGGATCCAGACAGCCCCGGAAGTGTAGAACCCACAATTAAAAAGAATTACAGAAGAACGTGTTGAACTAAAAATTGTTAAGAGGAGCCAGTTGGAATAGTTGGGTAGCCACCAATATCCACCTAAATCAAGATAATTCATGCGGATTTCTCCCCATGAGTACAGTCACTAAAATCCTAGCACCACATGAGTATCTGCTAGATCCATGACATAAAAGTCATCGATCAACATATAGTTTCCCAATGTTACTTCCAATCCCCTGATCCTCTGAGTACATGACATGTTGTACCCATCCTCTACTACCACATTGAATCCCTCAAAATCCTTCATAAGGATTTGTCTCTTGGTGACGAGTGAAAAATCAATGAAATTATGGGTGGCTCCACCATCAACCAATGTTGTAACCATTTTCCCCTACAGAATACCTCTGACCTTGAAGGTGTAATGTTTAGGGACTCTTGAGAGTGTGGAAATGGTCACTCCCTTGGGGATATCCTACAATGGCGTCTATTCTGTAGCATGTGATGTCTCCCCACTATCTTTCTCGATACCCTCATCATCATCATCCTCATCCTCATCAGAAACTACCTTAGTATAATGGACTTTACCTTGTCACAGACATCAATGACCTGGTTCCCACAACTCCTTGCAGATACAACAAAGATTATTCCTCCTTAGTTCTCTCCAAGTCTCTTCATCCATCCTATCCTTAATTGTCCATGGCTTCTGGGGAAACTTCATCTCCTTACCCTCTTGAGGGGTGAATGGTTTTGTTGGTGTCTTCTTGGAGAATGTGTCCCTCATTTCCTGCATTCTCATGATGGCCTCTTGTAATGTGGTTGGTTTAAATTCCTTCACCCATCCTATCATGGGTTTAGCTAGACCCTCCATGAATAGCATCACCAACCTTTGTTGAGAAATATTTGTCACCATAACTACCATCCTTTGATAATCTGTGATGTATGATTTTGTTGTACATGTATGTCTCAGTTGTGCCAACTCCCTGAAGTGTATCTCAAGTTCCTTCTTGTCAAACCTATCCATCAAACTCTGAGTGAATTCCACATATGAAGTGATGTTGGTATGCCCTAGTGTCACTATCCCATGATACCACCATTCGTGAGCTTCTCCTTCCAAGTGAAGTATGGCATACTTAATTGCTTCTTCCTCAGTCATTGGGTTAAGTTGGAGGTAGGTTTCCAACTTATGTACCCATGCTCTCGTTGTGCTCTTGGTGGACCCATCGAAGGATGGGATAGTCAACATTCCTACCTTGCGCATGAGGTCAAAGTTCTATTGGCCATGCATTCCTCTTATTCAATCCTTAGGTATGTACTTTTTTTTGAGGTCGCATAAGTCATTATAGGAAACTTTCTAGTGGATATCCTCATCTATCATCTCGTACTCCTTGTATGAGGTTTTAATATCAATCCCCTAATTCGGTTTCTTTTGTGCTCCTATAGGCTTCCCTGTCAATAACTATGGTAATAAAGGCCTAGGTATCCTTAGGTTCTCGCTCTGATTTGGGGTATGCTTATTGTTACTCTATATGTGTATCTTGTTACCCCAATGGGATCCACTGGGTCCACCTTGACCTGTACCATTTGTATTCCCGCGTTGGACCACTATTTGTGTGATCACTTCAAGGGTTTGTTGTTGGAACCTTGTTGTCTCTACCTGTCTTTGGGATGCCTCATTTTTTCCCCTAACCAGATCTCTTAATATTTGGAGCATAGTCCCTTCAGGGTTATCTCCCTCCCTCTGGATCTAACTTAGTTCAGTTCGCTCTTATTTCTCTTTTCGGTGACTCTCAAGAGGTATGTCCTCCACATCCCTTTCTTTTAGGCATCAATGTAGTCACAGGCTGGAAAAACCACTAGCTTTGATACCATTGTATTGTCCCCAACTAGGCTAGGTCGGGATATATTATGTTTTCTGTCCCAAATTGTTATTTATTCTTATGTAAAAGTGCCAAATACTTATATTAATGGTGTTGTTAACTTTTTTCAAACAATTTGCTCAAATAAGAATATTTCCAAACACATTGCATGCATCCATTACACAAGAAATAGAGCAGATAACCATGGCATCTTATTATGGATGGAAACTCTTGAAAATCTAAACAATACAATGATATCTAATGGTTGTAATAACGACTGCAAAATACTCCTAAGCAAGAAAATCTCATGGTTTCCAAGCAGCTGCAAAATATACTAAATAAACAATAAGAAACTTGGAATGATGCCAATCTCTTATGTCCAAGGCTCTCTGAGCCCAACCCTTCTTTGTCTTCTCTGGAAATGACCATTGTAACCCTCACAACCCTGATCTGGTGAACTACTACAGCTCCAAATTCGCAGAGGTCCTCTCGGGACATCTAGCGGGGCCTCGTCGGACAACCTGTTCTCAACCTGCGGGGGTGTCTCCTTTCGAAGTTGTGTGAAACCCTCTTGGAACCTGTGGATATGATGATCAACCTCCTCCAGAAAAATGTCGCAAACCCTGTACGCAAGCCAATATCCCTCCAACACTCTCCAAGATGAAACCAAACACCACAGTGAACTCAAATGAGGACTCCGGATGAATCTTTCCCTTTGCCTAGCTAGGGTGGATATTGCACCACCAAAACTAAACTGAAATGGAAGGAGTTATCCAACCCCTAATGAAAACTTGGCTCAAGGAGCACATCAACAAGAGACCATAAAACATAATCCCAAAGAGAAGGGTTACCCCTCTATTTATCCTCCCTTTGGACCTTCTAGATCTTTCCCCTTTTTGACCAAATCAAGCACTTACTTTTTTTCCCTCCAATTCCAATTAAATATAATTATTTATTTTATTTAATGTCACTTTTAGGATTTGTTATTCTTTTAACCTAGTGACACTAAATAAACCTCCTTGAATCCCTTTTTTTCTTATTGACTATAGCCTACGGGATTCATATAGGCTATTGAGTCATCCTCTATCAATTGGAAGGGGACATTACATGGAAAGAGACATTTCTTGTGTAGAGCATGATGATGATAAGGATACCGAAGAAATCATGCCAAGGTGGAATTGACACTGAAATTGAAATTGCACATCTTGGAGCCCATGTAGAAAGCATATCATATGATATAATAGTACGATAAAGCTGAACACTATGTAGGCTTATGAGGGTCATCTAACAGAATCAATGGTCAACTAGCAAAACATACCATCAGAGGACATAAAATCCACAATAGAACACCTAAATAGTGAGAAAAGCGTATATAGAATCATTATAGAGAAGTTAAGGTTGTGCACTTAAAGTTTAGTATTAAGGAAGTATGTACTCGGGAAGTACATGTTAAATACCATCACTAGAGGTTATGCATTGCAAAGAAAGTTAGAACCATCTCTTGCAATTTTAAAATCTCAACTAGTAATTATCCGATGCAAAAAGGTTGTAGATGGTGACATTAATGACAAAATCAATTAGGACTCATTATTACATTTGAGTTAAGCCATAAAGTTAGGATCTATGTCTTTTGATTAATTATCAAGTTAAATTCAAAAGACTTTGAAGTAGAGTTTAATTTCATTGTTTGATTAGATCAAGAAAGATGAAGAAGACCACATCGAGGAGGAAAATGAAACTTGAAGAGACCTTAATATGAAAAACAAGGGTTGTTAAGAAACTAGTGGTTTTAGAAATTGAATTGATCTAGCTATCAAAATCTAAGAGAGTTTGAAGAGGACTATCAAGACATGCTTAATCATCCAATACAATACAACTTACAAAATGCTACTTTAGTTTTAATACTTTAGTTGTAACCATACACCAAGATAGTAAACATTTTAGAAAGAGCTTATAGAAATTTTTTAATTAAGTTAAAAACTTTGTTTGTCCATTACTTTTCCATATGAATAAAAAAAATAAAATTAAACATATTAAAAATATATAATAAAAGTTAAAAATACCAAAACTATTTAGAATGAGTTAATAAATACACAAACTCAATTTTTCAAATAAATTTATTTATTTATATATTAATTTACTTATAATTATTTAATTCATATTTAGAATAAGTGAATAAATATACAAAGTCAATCTTTTAAATAAATTTAATTATTTACATATTAACTTACTTATAATTATTTAATCCATATTTAACATCTATTATTAAAATTTAAACATTTCCAAGTAACATTACAACATGTGATATTTGCCATCCACATTTTATCTCATAGAATTTTATATAAGTGACTTGATATCTCATCTAAGATTCTTTACTATTTTTGACATTTTTTTAAAATCAAAACAAACCTTAAACCTCAAATAGACTTAAGAGACTTGTCATACCATAAATGCAAGATGAAAATTTGAAGCTTTATAAGGTCCAATAATGTTTGTCACGCTACTAGAAAGAAGAAGTCTAGTCATTGCGTGGGATCACTAGATTCTAGCTTTTCCGAGGTTTTATCATTAAAGCGACGTGTCTAGGTGATGTGATCATTGCATTAAAAGATTCTTATAACATGAGCATGGAGTTGTCTCATTCATAGAGAATTTAATATGACTTTACATCTTATTGGTCTAACATTTTTTTCACAGAAAATTTTCACAATTATATTAAAATATATTTTTTTGTTCTTTTATCGAGAAGTTACATTCCAAGATAAACAAATTAGAGAAAAATTTTAGAATCTATGTTGATCATTGTCAATCTAGCATTATCGGCCAACAATAATTTATGCAGAAAGTGGTAATGTAAGAAACAAGTTCGAGAGTCCTACAGGGAAAAAAGGGGTGAGGAAGTTCGGGCAATTGCTTAGAATCTGTGCTCTGCAAAGAAAGATATCAAAAGTCTGATCATATCATTGTTTTGTAGCTGGCGCCCGTCCTAAAATAACCTTAGAACATGGGAGGGGCCCTCATGCCCATCTACCCAGAGATTGCAGGTGATGATGCTAACTTTTTTATGGAGTGTTGCCTTGGAGAGTAAGTCGGCTTCCTTGTTGTTTTCTCGGTAGGTATGTTTGAAGATAAGCTTGTTGAAAGTTGATTGAAGCTACCTGATCCTATCCTTCCAGCCCAAAAGAGAGGTAACCTGTAGCTTGCCCTTGTTTTTCAGCCAATTTATGACTATGCGGGAATCCCCGTACAAAAGAAGTGTATCAATATTTAGTCTAGAAGCCAAGTGGAGAGTGGCCCAGGCACCCAATAATTATGCCCTGGTGTTGGTACCCTAGCCACAGTTAAAAGTCCATCTGCAAAGAGTGTTTGATGAGACACATATCAATCCCCCTGCACCACTCTGCATGCCATTTTTTTGAGCCGCTCCATCGAAACAACTTGTGGGAGTCTCCTCCGGAGTGTGGAATTTGAGCTTGGTTTTTTTGGTCTCTTTTCTTGGGTGAATGGTTGTCCAAGAAGTATACAAGTCAAGCGATTTAAATGCCACAGTGTTGGTTGATGGAGTCCTATTTTCAAAAAAAAAATTGTTTCTTTCAAGCCACACAAACCATCAGACCATAGAAGGGAGGTTTAGTGAGTGGCAGGTGATTTTTGACCAGCTTTCGTAGCAGGTAGCTAACGAGTGCCCATCCCAAGTAGTGTTTAAATTGAGATCTGCAAAACTATTGTCCTAAACTGATCGGGTGAAGGAGTAGTTGATGAAGAGGTGTTGCATTGATTCTTCTTCTATGTTGCAGAGGTGGTAGATGTTGGGACCGACCTAGCATTTTCTTTGGAGGTTGTCCCAAGTGTTGATCTTGTTTTCAAGTGCAAGCCAAGTAAAAAATTTTAACTTAAGTGCTAAGTTCCAATTCCAAAGACTGTGCCTCCATCCTCCGACGGTGTTATGCCAGATGTTGTTTGTGATTGTTGTGTAAACATTTTTTGCAGACATGAGACCCAAGTCGTTGCCCCTCGTCCACATTGGTTGGCCATCTCTATCATGGAGTTGGATGCTCGTGCCATGAAATTGGACTTGTTAGTTTTGCTAGTTTTGGAAAATTGGACTTGCAAGTCCAATTTCGTGGCTAGTTTTCCAACAGTTTAAGAGAAATTCGGTGTTGTAGCTCCCTTTCGCTTGAAAAAGGTACCTGACATTTTTTGAATTTAAGGAAGAGATCAGTTGTGGGGAGAGGTAAGAATCATGTTCCATCCCAATGATACGATCTTTTCCAAGGATGATGGAATGTCCTGAGCTCGGGTTCCAGTAGAGCGATTGGGTGATCCATCTTATGGACTTTGTCATATTTCTCCAAAGCGGTGAGGTCGATCTTGAGAAGAGCGTTGTTATCTTGAGCCAAGAGTCCACCAAGACATGCGGCAAGTACTTATCCTTAATGACAGAGTGCCAGATTCATGTTTGTGTTAAAATACGACATAGTGTGTTGGTCGCCAGTGCTTGATTGAAGTGGGAGAGGTTCTTGATCCCCCAACTACCCTTTTTTTGGGTTTTGCTAATGTTTCCCAGTTGCAAAGGTGTTGGTGACTATGGTCCATGTTGCCCGACCAGAGGAAATCGAAAGACAAATTCCTTAGTTTTTCAAGCACAGTGATAGGTATGGCCACAAGTGCCATCCAAAAAACAAGTTGTCCTTCTAATACTGCTTTGATAAGGGTGAAACAACCTCCTAAGGATAGCTAGCGGTTACACCTATGACCAATTATTTTATCAACTTTTGCTATGAGCCAGTTCCAATCAGTAGGCTTGAGTGAATTGGTTTTTAAGAAGTAGTCAAGGTATTTAAATCCTTCGGAGAGGTGTACAAAATTATGAGGGAGGAGCTCTTTTAGTAAAGACAGTGTTTGGTCTTGAATATTGGCGTAATCGAAGGTCAATTTGTCCCAATTTATCAATAGTCATGAGGCATTGCAGAAAGTATTCAGTAGATCTTTGATTTCCATCCATTCCTGGAGTGAGTCGTTGGTCATGATTAGTACATCGTCGACGAACTGGAGGTGTAAGATCCTGAAAAATCTGGAAACTTTTATCCCAGAAATCTTCCCTTCTGATTGACTTTCTTTGAGAAGTAGTGATAGGCCTTCCATGACCAGTATGAACAATAGTGGGGAGAGTGGGCAGCCCTGCCTCAAACCTCTGCCACTGCGAAATAAGGGGGAAGTTTCACCATTCACCAGGACTAAAAAATTTGTAGTTTTCACGCTGCACATGATCCACCTAATTGAGGATTGACTGAGGCCAGATTGAGTCAGGATTAATCTAAGGAAATCCCAGTCAATGTAGTCAAAAGCATTTTTTACGTCTAATGTTAGAATGAGTGCCTTTGATTTTTTCGCCTTGATGTTGTGCAAGCACTCCTATGTCATGCCAATGGCATATAAGAACTGTCTTCCTTTTAAAAATCCCAATTGTTCGCCTGGAAGTGTCCTCGAGAGGATGGGCTTGATCCTGTTTGTAATGATTTTTGTGATCAGTTTGTAGCAAAGATTGCATAAAGAAATCGGTCTATAGTCCCCAAAAGTGGAGGGATTGTTTTCTTTGTGGATGAGTGTCAGGAAAGTCGAGTTCAAGGCACTAATGACTCTTCCTCTGAGTCTGGAGTCTTCAGAAGTGTAGAAAAAATTCTGCAATCCAGTCGTCAGGGCCTGGACTTCTATCTTTGTTGAAGGAATTTAGAGCCCCCAATACCTCATGTAGCATGCATGGACTGTCCAGAATGTTTGAGTTTTCCACTGTGACCAACTGTGGGAAATTCCTCGCAACGAATACAGAGTCATGTGGATGGATGTGTGTGGATGCCTCATAGAAAGAATTAAAGTGTGTAGTGGTCGTGTTCTTTAATGTTAATTGTCCCTTGTGTAAATTTCCAGAGTCATCTGAAATCTCCCATATGTGCTTCTTGTTTTGTCTGGAGCTCGCAAAACGGTGAAAACATTTTGTGTTTAGATCACCACATTTAATCCAAGTGGCTCTGCTTTTTTTCTGCCATCGGGCTTTTTCCATGAAGAGAATTTTGTTTCTATCGGTCTTTAGAAGTTGCAAGGTGAGGATCATGTCTTGGTGTCCCCCGTCTAAATTGTCTTCAAGTAGAAGGGCCTGTATGTTGTGCTCCATCTCTTTTAGTCTTGTGAGGTTGAGTTGTCTTTGTTGGTGTGCCCATTGTTTGATGCAGCCTTTTAGTGTTTTTTATTTCCAGACCAGGCGATGTTGGAGTCACAGTTGAATCTGATAGATCGGGTCTTTCCAAACTTCCTTGACTATATCGTTGAACTTTTCCTCTTGTAGCCAGCTACGATTCAGCTTGAAAGGGTATGCTTTCGAAAATGGTGTGGTATCAATTTGTAAGAGGATAGGGGAGTGATATGATAGAAAGGGATAGCCCACCTAGGTTCAGATTCTTCCATCAAGCATAGCCAGAGCTTCTGAGATAAGAACCCGGTCTAGCCTCTTTTTAATTTCCTCTGAGCCTGCACAGCCATTGCGCCAAGTGGGGACTATGACAGCTGGTGGGATGTCAACCAGGGCATGAGCTAAGAAAATATTTGTAACATAGCTATCCAGTGGATCCGGAGAAGCCGAGACCCCCCAAAATTCCCCCGCGCTTGTCATAAGATTCAGGTCCCCTGCCATGATAAGATTAGTGTAGTCAAGTATACCCTGAGTCGCCACCTTATCCCATAATTGTTTGCGCTCGGTACAAGTTCCATAGATGTTAAGTAAGGAGATATGTTGATTATTCCAGAGGCATGTACCCATAAGAGGAATACCACCATTGCACAGATAAGGGACTAAATAAAAAATGGTGGGATCCCATGAAAAGGCCAATCCATCGGAGGTGCCAATTGAGCTTGTAGAGTTGGTATGCCAGTTTGGGTGGAACTTGTTCAAGAATGACCTAGATTTTTGTCCATTCACCATTGTTTCATGTAGGAAGACAATGTTCAGCAAAGTCCTGGAGAGTAGTCTTCGAAATGAAGCGATTTTCAGGGACCCCCCTACCCCTCTGATATTGAGTGAGAGCAGGATCATGATTTATCTCTAGCAAGGGATTTTACACCTCTAAGCGCCCCATTGTCAGAGTCTGTTCAAGGACCTTCTTTTCTACGCGCACTTCTAGTTTTTATCGGTGAGTGCTCGAAGCCCAGCCCCTTAGACCATGTATAATCATTTCCAAAATATGTGTTCAGGGCAGCAGAAAGGTCTAGTGCCTCGCCTAAGGCTGATGGTCGGAGTGAACTTTTTCCCAGGTAGGTATGGAGGGGGATGGGTGGCAGTGCTTCCCTATAGGTCGGGATGAGTGAGTCGAGGACGACCCCTAGGGTATTGTCCCCTGGGTCTGAGTCACTTGGATGTGGGGCATTGTTTTCCTCCATAGTAGAAAACGACGGGTGTCCAAGACTCATAGTTACAGGGGTTAAGGAAGGGGGGAGAGAGTCAGAGGGGAGGGGCGGAGAGGTGGAAAGTGAAGGGTTGTCTGAAGCTCAGGGGGGGCTCGGTTGCAGGTAAGGGGAAGTCCTGTAAAGCTTTCCTTGGAGAAGTAAAGTTGGAGGTGAGAGGAGTGTTGGAAATATTCTAAGTTAGGGGAGTGACTTCCTGGAGCAGAGAGGGAGAGTCCATATCCAGAATAGTAGAGTTATCCAGCTGTTCTTTTTCCCAGATAGTCAAGTAAAGTAAAGAGTGGGACGGACTTGTTTTAGCTTACATGTAATGGATTCCAATGCAGTTGGGTCCTCTGCATCAAACAAGGTCGGATAGGTAGCCTCTATGTTCACCCCCGTGGAGTCTAAGAAGGAGGAAAGTTCTAACATGGTGTCTTCAAATAGCTCTTCCTCCACGAAGCCAAGGCAATGTTTCCTTAGATGACCAGTTTGTCTGCAGAAGGTACACCTGAAGGGTATGCCAAGGTAATCTAGTTTTTTGTGAATGTGATGTCCTCTCCACTCAATGTCAATGGATTCCAGTAGTCCTTCATGAATATCTAGTTCCACAAGTACCTTGGCTACCATTTTGGCGTGGGCGGCGATGGCCTCTTTGTCCACATTGATGAAGCATCCAAGGGTGTTTTCGATGGCCTCAAGGGCTTTTGCATTCCAAAGATGTAGAGGCAACCTAGGTAGCAGTACCCAGATATGTCACAAGCGGAAATAGTCTTGAGAGGGTTCAAAGTTGACTCGCCAACACTTCAGCATGAGGTTGGCTTTATCTATGACCTAGATCCTCTCTATAATGTGTGAAGCATCCTCAATAGTGTTGAACTGGAAACTGAGCGAGCCTCTCGGGAGGTAAGAAATCTTTGGTTTGTATCCCAGCAGTGGACGCCAGATGGAGCGCACCCAGTCTGCAAGGTCAGTTATACAAATGTGTATGTAGGAGAGTCGACCTACAAGTGTACAGAGTGCCATGGTGACCGAGTCTTCTAGGCCGATATCGGCTCCAAGCACCATTTTCTTTTTGGTTTTCCTGGAACACCACGGTCTGAGAGTCGACTTCCTCCCCCTGGATGAGTTTGTTTGAGCTTCCCGTAGAGACCCGAAGTTTTCCCCACAAGGAGTAGTGGAACCAAGAGTGGAAGGGTGTCAAGCAGTTGGGGAGTTTTCAAGGTGCAGCAATGGAGGGGAGACCCTGTGGGGCACGGGTGCATGCTACTGTGACAGATTTCGAAGGGAGGGGAGACTAGGCATCTTCTCATTGGAGTGGGTAGTTGGGTGAAGCTTATCATTTAACTAGGAAAGTTCAGACGTAAATACAGTCGGGGAGAGAGTGTCTGGAGCCTGTGCAAACTGAAAAGAGGGGAGACGTGGGATTCCAATCTGTGAGGGGGATTGTTTCACATGTTGAGTGAGTTCATCTGTCGTCGTGAAAAGGCCCGCATTGTTCTAGAGTGCTTCATCGGAAGCGCTCATCAACATGTTGACTTCGGCCTCCATCTACGGGAGTCTCAAGGAGCTAAAATAACGTAAGTCGCCTGCCAGTTATCCAAGAGGGGCCCAGAAGAGACAAGGGGAGAGGAGTGTAAGTCAGAGGGTGGGGCACTGCGCTCTACCTAGGTCTGACGTGGGGGAGAAGGGCGAAGGGATGGTAGAATCAGATCATATCAGAGGAGATCTTAGGTGAACGGGTGGCAGGGAGGGACAATAACTAATGAGTGTTGGGAAGAGTGTGCGCTAGAGAGTAGGCCCCTCTGGTTCACGAAGCTCCATATCTGCCAATGTTGTTGGTTCTCTCAGGTCCGCCATTGTTGCTCCATGTGTGTGCATTCCCCCTTCTAATGTTGTTGTTTACCACGGGAAAGCAACAAAAACAAAATTTTTATTACCTCATGCCAAAGAAAAAGTTTTATTACCTTAACTTTTATTTAAACTTTGGCTATTATTTTTATAAAGCCACCAAAAAATTGTCTCATAAGTTAAAACCACCACTCTCGTACACCTTCACCTTCACCATAAGTTAAAACCACCACTCATGGTTTTCCAAATCACTTTCCACGCTCCACAATCCAAGGATTTGCACCATGTGTCTTGAGTGGATTTTGGGATTTTGGAGGCCCATCCCATTTTTAAATATCTACAATTTGACAATGGTCAATCACTTGTGGAAATGGATGCATGGATGATGGCGAGTTGGCAATTGCCATTCATGCTTGATATTGTTCTAACATGATTTCCTGTGCCAGGAGGATAATTGTGGACGAAATGCCAAGTGGATTTTCAAACTTAATTGTTGTTTGAGGTAATGACTTAACATATGTTTGTAAAAAATTAGGGGGTATAGTAGCAGTGAGTCAGATTTGAATTTAGGCTTCGCTTAACTTTGGTGAGTTATTGATTCCTCTAAATCTAAGAAACAAGTTGCATATGAAATATGACTTCTTACACTCAAAGTGAGAGCATCAGCAACGTACAATTGTTTCTCGTTTTGTGGCTTTGCTAAAAAGATTTGGAAATCGGTGCATTACACATGTTGTTAATGACGTCATTCAAAGAGTTACAAATATCATCACAAATTTGGCTCATGACAGTTCGAACATGTATTAAAATTTTGTCAATATTAAATGTGGGACTCATCCTCTAATTACTCGATAAACATTATGGATTTAGTATTAGTGTATTTAATGTTGTTGTTAGGATTGTGGAGTATTAGATTTGAAACTACAAATATCATTATATATCTAGTACATGTTTAATGTGGATGGTTATACAACATGGATAGGAAGAGCAAGTAGTTCGAGATGAAAAGACGAAATAGGAATAATTTATTTCCCACATGCACCTAAAAATATTTTTTTAATTTTAAAATTTTAAATTAATTTAAACTACATAAAAATTGTCAAATCAATCTTAACACCAATCAAAAATCTAAAAAAAATTAAATTAATTTTTTATTTTTTTAAAATTATATATACAACATTATTAAAACTTTATTGAAAAAAAAAATTAAACAACTAATTAAAATAAAAAAAAATTAACTAATAAATAATATACTTTTTAACCAATATAATAAAATAATTTTACTTGCAATATCTTTATAATTTTCATTAACAATATTAATATTAATATGAAAACTTATCTCTAACATTCTCATTAATCCTCGGAAATATGCTAGTTCTTAAGCTAAACCAAAATTTCAAAACTGCGACTCAGAAACCACGTGTATACCAACAACAAAACGGAACGAATACCAACCAAGCTCAACAAAAATACGTGGCAAAAAACAAGCCAAGTGGGATGAGATAGTGGTCTAGATCGGTGACATGGCAGCCAAACAAAGCTGGAATAGGCCCTCTAATATGCCGATCACGACATTAAATGGATTGATAGGAGCATGGGGCATGCCATTTCCCACCGATGAGGGCACAAACGGGGTTGAGTGTGTTGCACTCAAACCCCTTCTTGGTGCCACCTGGAATTTCTAATAAAGTATCTCCTTCAATGATTCACTCCATGGATGGAGTATACTCTACTCCACTAACAACTTGCACCTTTTGACCACTTGCATTTCAGGCCAACTTTTACAGCAATGAAGTAGGAATATTCCATGGATGCCACAACCACATTGAAGCCCACTTGAACTTGGGACAACCAAATGATGTTAGTGCCATGACATAAAGAGAAAAAGAGTAAGCATATAAATATAATAATTATACTTTTAAGTGTAATGCAGAAAACTATATTATATATTGTGATAACGAAAGACATTTTTTTCACATTGAAGCCTACTTTTTTTTTTAAATAAAAGAATTTCACAAAATTATATTAAATATAATTTTTAAATCATCGTCTGAGAATATAAATGGCTGACCAGGACGAACAAAAGGGTTTGTTCAAAAACTTTCCCCAAACATAACAGGGGAAACAAAAGCCCTGACTACTCAATCTTTCAGCGAAATTGAGAACATAAACCTTTCACATTGAAAGTATTCATCACGAAATGGGGCGATAATAAAAAACAAATACCGAGGTCCCTTGCCAAGAAGGAAATATCAAACCTGAAAAATGGGACGGATGGACTCTAGTATTTAAAAAATGTCCTCAGTGAGAGTGTGCCATGCTTTCTCTCCATCCCAAGTGAAGTATGTCGTCCTCCTTTTTACTGTTGTTAGAGTTAGCTTTGACATTTGATCGGCCACTCTATTTGATTCTCTAAATATATGATGAAAATGAAGACTTTGGAAGGTTGGAATCAATTATTTAATGTGGCGTTTCCAAGCTGACTACTTGAAGCCTCCCTTTCTAATCCAGCCAATCTATTACGACCTTCGAATCTCCCATTATTTGAATAAAATGTAGGTCCAACAGCTTGGCGAGAGTAAGAGTACCCCAAGCTCCTAGTAATTCTGCTTTTGTGTTTGATCCCTCGCCACAATTTAAAAACCAACAATAGACTGAGGAATTTGTGCACAAAATAGTACCTCTCACGCCACAGTTAGATCCTCCATCGACTGCAACTCCATCGAAATAAGCAACTAAGTAGCTTGCTTTTATCATTATAGGTTTATGTCTAAGTGTAGGAGATATCTGAGTTGGATTAGTGACATTTAGTGCTCCAAGAACCTTAGAGGTGACGACCCAAGCCGAGGGCGAATGTCCTTCAAATAGAGTTTTGTTGCGTTCTTTCCATATGAACCAGCAAATTAAGACCGGAACACGCTTAGGAGCTTGACTATTCAATAACCAGTTGTTCAGGCAATCGTTCAGGGAGGTATCGGCCCACTGAAAAATGAAACTTAATGCATGTGCACATTTCGCCCACGCAGATCGGGTGAATACGCAATCGATGAGCAGGTGATTTAAGTCTTCCGCCTTCTGGTTGCATAAACAACAGACACTCGACGATCCATCCAACCTCTCCTTTGCAGTTGATCCCACGTTAATATTTTATTTTGCAAAGTAAGCCAGAAAAATAGGATAATCTTAAGGGGTAATGGCCATTTCCATAAATATTTCTCCCAGTCGTTGCACGCATGAATCTCTTGCAAAGAAAAAATCGCTTCGTAGATGCTTTTGACTGATAAGTCGCCTTTGTTATCAACACCCGACCAGACAAGAGTGTCTTGCTCATTTGCCTGGAGTGTTATGTCGGCACCTTTCAGATCCCTGGTGTAAGTGTTCCAATCATCTGATAGTATCCTTGTTAAGCCCAGGTCTGATTTTGATTTAAATGGTTAATAGTCTCATTTAAGAGGACAGATTTTTCACCCAAATCCATAATCTTGTCCCTCCCTACTAAAATCAAAGATCCTGCTCCTGGTGTCCAACTAATCCAATGGAGAATAATAGGAATGGTGCGCACCAGGCTCGACCAAATCCTTGAAGCGAAATTTGTTTCATGAGATGGCTTCCTAAGCCAGCTGATGAGAGAAGTATTCTGCAAATATTTGCTCATCACAACTCGGTGCCAGATACTGTCATGGTTTATTAATCTCCACATTGTATTTCTATTTAAGGCTTTATTGAAAAATTGGAGGTTTTGAAAACCCCAGCCCCCCAACTTTTTTGGTCTGGATAAAGTTTCCCACCTGCAAAGGTGATAGTGTTTGGATTCAGAATGACCACTTCACAAAAGTTGGAACAACACTTTCCTGATACTACTCAAACTGAAAGAGGCAGAGCCTCCATTGACATCCAGAAAGTTGGTTGGGCTTCTAAAACAGTTTTAACCAAAATGTATCTTCCACCCAATGATAGCCAACGATTGCACCATAAGCCAACCTTCTTTAATAGCTTCTCAATTAGCCAATCCCAATCACTTGCGCATTGCGCTCCTGTCTTCGGATTGTAACCTAAGTATCTAAAACTGCCAGAGAGAGGACTGAAGAAGAAAGGGAGAAAGGATTTGAAAGGATCCAACTCAGTCTCTATGATTCCTTCAAATAGAATAGACGTCTTCTGCTAGTTCAAAGACAAACCCGAAGCTTTGCAAAATAGACCAAGTAGCCTTACTATCTCAAGCCATTCACGGGCAGAGGCATTTGACATAATAATTACATCATCCACAAATAGGATATGTAAAATATTAATCATCCTCGAAACTTTTATACCAGACACTGCTCCTCTCGCCAGACTGTCTTTCAGCAATAAAATGAGGACTTTCATCACCAAAATGAAGAGCAACGGTGACAGTGGGCACCTTCGTTGAACCCCCATTCCACTCCTGAAGAAATCCATAGCCTCTACGTTTATTAAAACTGCAAAGGAGGCATAAGTTATGCAAGACAATATCCAATTTTTCAACTCTAGGCCTGCTCCAATTTTTAGAAGGATCAACGTCAAAAAAACCATGTCAATACTATCATACGCTTTCTTGAGATCTAGTTTTAACACCAATGCTTTCAAATTTTTCTTCTTTATGTTTTGCAAGCTCTCATGAATTGTACCAATGGCATCTTGAATGCGCCTACCCTTTAAAAACCCCATATGTTCCATGGAGAGTGTCCTTGATAGGAAGGGTTTTATCCAATTGGCAATAATTTTTGAGATTATTTTATAGCATAGGTTACATAGAGAAATAGGATGGAAATCGTCGAAGGTGGAAGGATTATTTGTCTTTGGGATCAATGTCAGGAAAGTTGATTTTAAGCCTCCCGCAATAGCTCAATAGCTTTGGATTCTTCCACCATGGCAAGGACATCTTCGCCTACAAGATCAAAGAAGGAAATAAATAGTTCGGTTGTCCAGTCGTCTGGACCCAGACTTTTTTCTTTTTGAAACGGGAATATGACCTCTTTTACTTCCTCCAAAGTAACTTGTTGAACCAAAGACTTTGCCTCCTCCTCAGTAAATATCTGTGGATAGTATTCTAAAATCTGACATTGATCTGTTAGATTCAACACAGTTTGCTCTTTATAACAGTCCTTAAAGTAGTTGACCGCAACTTCCTTTATAGAGTTATGATCGCTGATAGTTTGCCCATTGGTGTTATCAATTTGCCATATGTGTTCTTTGACTCTATTGTAACTGGCATAGTTATGGAAATATTTTGAGTTTTTATCACCATTGTCTAGCCACGCCCTACTACTCAATCGCCATTGATCCTCTTCTTCTCTTAAAATCCCATTTCTAGTATTTTCTAATCGCCGAAGTTGTAAGGAAACTGAAAGATCAGACGGGTCATCACTTAAATTAAGAATTAAAACTTTCATATCTTTTTCCAAAGAAATCAACTTTCCCTTTCTTCTTTTCAGTAATTCTTTGTGCCAAGCTTTTGTACGTAATTTAAGTTCCTTAAGTTTCCACAAAATCCTTTTTTATTTACCTCTTTCAATCAAAAAGATCAGCTCATTCCACAATTTAAAGATGATATTCCCGAAATCCAGGTCCTTAATCCACTGCGGGTTAAATTTAATGGGATATGTTTTATAAATAGGAGGTAAGTCTAACTGCAACAATACAGGCGCATGGTCTGAAATGAATGGGAATTCAACCCACGATCAATAAAGTCCCGTATCATGTAAAAGATCTTCTGCAACCATGAATCTATCAAGCCTCCTCGCAACCGAGTCATGACCGGTGCGTCCATTTCTCCAGGTCGACACCAGCTTGTCGGGTTTAATGTCAATCAAATTGTAAGAAGAGAAGATCGCCCGGTAGAAATCCTCTGTGAGATCAGNCACAATAAGATTTTTGATGGCTAGAATACCGCTATCATCCAGTGCTTTCCAAAACTGTTTCCTATCCTTACAGGGACCATAGATATTCAATAGAGATAACTCCCTATTTTGGACTAAACTCTTTCCAGTTAATAAAACACCACCCACCGTGAGAAAAGAATCAAATGCAAAAAGTAAAGGGTCCCAAGTAGCTAAGAGACCTCAAGAGGTACCTATAGAACTGACAACACTCGAAAACCAAATCGGACGGAAAAGATGGATAAAATATCTGGCTCTCTGCTCATTAACCAAGGTCTCTTGAAGGAGAATAATAACGGGATGAATGTGATCCAAAAATCGGCGAAACGAGGCAACTTTGAGGGTGCCTCCTGTCCCTCTAAGATTTAAGGATAAAACTAACATTATTTGGCCCTCGCAAGGGCTTTCAATGCTCTAAGAGGCCCAGTGTAAGTGTTGGAATGCACAGACTCAGCAGGAAGTGTAGAGGCTTGTGCCAACTTCTTTCTACTACTTCGAGTTTTAAGGGGTGAAAGTTCCATACCTAGTCCCCTTGATTAGGCAAAATATTTTCCATTCCTTATCGGGGACCGTTTTGAAGAGGAAGCCTCCATCTGCGGTGTAACTATATCCTTTCCTCTGTAGGTAGATAACTTAACAGCATCAGTGTTATCCTTTAAGGTATCAAGGACTTGACAACAAGGTTGATTGAAGAGTCACCCTCCTTGGTTTCTCTTAATCCAGGTCCTCTCGCTGAGTCTCTAATGTTTGTCGAGGGAAGAGGATGGGTATCAGGAAGTACCGACGAGTTAAGACCCAATGGGGATGGGAGGAAATTTAACCCTGCAGGGAGGCAGGATAAAACAACAGGTGGAGCAAAGGAGGGGCTGGTATGAACCTGTGAAGACAAAATGATCCCCTCTGTAGTGTCTCGTATTTCTTCTGTAGGATTTTTAAGAACGCCAACAGAGTCTATCGCACTCGGAGGAACCTTTGAGGAGGATAAAGGCCATCCTGAAATTTTGAAAGCATTTCTTTCCAATAGAAATAAAGAAGAATATCATGCTGGACAAAAAAGATTCAACTTACTTAAGAAGGTAGAGGAGTTGCTCAAAGGGAATCTTGTCCAGTTTCATAATGTACAGGTGCCTCCCCCAGCGAGTCTTCTTCTTGCATATACTCCGGAGGATCTTCATGAAGTAGGGATTATTCATATTTTTCTATAGTTTCCATTCCAGTGCAGTCTCGACGAAGGTGACCAGTACAACGACACAAACTGCATCTGAATGGAATACCTTGATAGTCTAACCTCTGTTTGATGTGTCGGTCTCTCTAGTCAATGTCTAGGAGCTTCGGAAGTCCATCATGTATATCGATCTCCACGAGTATCCTTCCAACTTTTCTTGTTGGGTTTGTCAATGTCGCCTCATCTAGTGAGATAAAACGACCCAGAGCATCACCTATATCCTTCAATGCACCCTTGTTCCATAGGTGAATGGGGAGACCTGGTAGAAGAACCCACAAGTGTATTCGTTGAAAATATTATGTCTGAGGGTTAAAATCCACCCTCCAGCGCTTCAGCATTAAACTACTTATTCCCAGGATCCAGAATCTATTCAGTAACAAGGATGCATCTTCTGGAGACTTGCAAATAAATCCTAACTAGCCCTTGGTAAGATAGAGGACCTCCGGGACATAACCAAGTATCGGTTTCCAGCTACCCACCACCCCAATCGACCTATTTTCCAGATAGGAATATGATAATCTCCCAACAACACCATAGAGGGCCAGCCTACAAGTCTCTTCAAGAACTACATCTACCCCCAACACCATTCTCCGGACTCTCTTATTTTCCTTCCAAGCCTTCTTACAAACACCGGTATGAGTAAGTATGGGAGTAAGCCTTTGTCTGCCTACAAAGGTTTCTTTCTCATCCAAGATCAAAAATCTTGAACCCTTTGAGCTGCTCTTAAATGAAGCAGAAAGTGGACCTACAACGAAGCCTTCCAATCCGATTTTAACTGGGGAGTAAAGCGTTAAACTCAGGCAAACTGGAGAAGCATAATGATTATGATTAAGGAGGCCAGTAGAGTTATGAGGCAGTGAAAGGTGTGGATTTGTGCCCGAATGTAAACCCAAAACACCCAAATCATTGAAAAGACCCCCCCCCCCCCCTAGCCAAGCAGCCTCGTCTTCAAGATTCATGAGTTCCATGACGTCTTCTAAAATTTCGTTATTTGTGACTGTGGCCATCTAGTCAAAACCTCTATGGCTAAGGAGTTGAAACCTCCGTGAAAACGGTAAGACTAAGGACCAGTTTCCAAAAAGACAAAGGATAGTTGGGCCTAGATTCAGTGGAGACAGTAAAACAGGAGATAAAACTCAGAGAGAAAAACAACAAATCGAACGAGGTGGTATAGGCAAAGAGCGAGTTCCTCAGAATGAGAAACCTACCAATAAAAACTCAAGACATAGACCTCGAAAAAAGTTAATGTTCTATTACAGGTCCCTCCATTTCTAAAAAAACGTGAACCTCCATTAAAAGTTCCAGGGCCATTGCTCCATTCTTGAAGCCTACTTGAACTTGGGACAACCAAGTGATGTTGGTGCCATGACATAAAGAGAACAAGAGTAAGCATATAAATATAATAATTATAATTAAGTGTAGTTTAGAAAACTATATTATATATTGTGATAACTAAAGACTTTTTTGATATATATATTTTTTAATGTTTTTCATTTGAATATTTTTTTAATATATGTAATTATATTTGTATTTACTTTTAAGAGTTAGTTTAATT
>ML782568.1:54593-66424 GCA_009831015.1 Picea engelmannii | reverse complement strand
ATCAAAGATGAAAATAAGTGTCACTAAACGGATATCGATGACCACATGTGTTGATTATTGAAACACATGTTTATATAAATAAAATTTTAAATTAGTTATGATCAACTATGTATTGTAAGGCATCCAAGTGACTTATATCATCATTAATCTCATTTATAAACAATTGGTATAGAAATGATCTTAATCCACTGCCTAATAAGCACATAAGGGTGCAGGTAAGAGAGCTATATTATTGATCATGACAACTAAAACACTCTTGGTTTTATTTATTTATTTTTAATCTATGTAATTGTTTATGTGTAAACAAGGGGGTCTCATACACCAATTTGGTGTGCTGGCTTGGCCGTGACCTTAAAAATAGATTATTATTATTATTAGTGTTATATAAAATCTATAAATATGGTTACATGTTTTTAATTATGCCGAAGGCATGTACATAGGAAGATATTTTTCCCGAAACCTGTCAACCAATACAACTTGACGTCAATACTACTTGCCACGTAATTTGTCCAACTGTCCTTTTATCTTTGTTGTCCACTATGCCATATAATAGTTCTCACCACCTCCACACCTCCAATTTTCACGTGAATTACTCACCCCAACGGTCACCTCCACGCTTCGAACTGTCACGTGAAGTACTCATCCCGACTGTCATGGAGACCTTCCTCCACTGCCTCACCGCTACCAATGGGACAAATTGTTTCTTTAAATCACATTTAAAAATGAGAGATATTACCATAAAAATATTACCAAGATCCTCCACCACCTCACCACTACCAAGAATGATACTTGGCAACCCCTAGATGACCTTCCTCCACAGCCTCACTGCTACAAAGCACACAAACCTTCCTCCATAACCTCACCGCTACCAAGCATGCTGATTTTGGTTTTCCTACGCCACTTCAAGATGAAATAAGCTTAGTGTTGGAGTGTACATGAAGTGATCCAGGTGGATATCGGTGGCCACCCACCTTTTCCAACTGGCTCAAAACAATTTTCTGGCAATTTTGGTAATTTACTATTTTTGGCAGTTTTTCAGGTCCTGAACTTCTGGAGCCGTTTTGAGGCCCTAAACAATGTTTTTTGGGCATCAACTGGTCGAAAAATGTATAAATGTTATTCATTGTAAAAAATTATAGTCCTCGAATAGATCTTTCTAATGATGTATAATATGTGTCAAACAAAGATCATATGAAAAAATTACGACCCCGGGAAGTTGATGTACTGACTTACCCAAACGGGGCCCACATGAATTTTGGCACTTCATCTCCTATGGTTAGGTTTTTGGATGTCTAGGGTTTTTGACATTCCTGTTTATTGTAAAAAGGCCTTCAGAGCCTCATTGTAATCATTTTCTTGCGAATGTGACTAGCCGTCACATCTCTTCTCAGAGATAAGATGCCACCATTCTAGCGAGTCTTTCACTTTGTATTTTTACAGTCTCTGTACATTTCTTTCATTAATAGAAATCATGTTTTACTGTATCTCTATGTTTATGGTTGCATCTCTAATATGTTTCTGTTATATTATTGGATATCTGTGATATCTCTGTGCATTTATTTATTATATATCTGCTCTCATTTCGTGCCAAAAATAATCCGGATCATGAAGCCATCGAAATTGACAAGCCCAACATAACAAATGACCACAGGCTCTATGGCCATCGCCAAGTAGATATTGTATTCAAAATTCGAGACACTATTGATTCTTTCATCAACTTCTTATACAACCTATGAACTATATTATCGTTATTATGATGGGGCCTGTTCAAATTCTACTAGTGGATTTTAGTGGGTCTCTCAGAATTGAAATTATCAGTCACATTGGTATGAATGCTAGACTCTTCTACAACAATACCCAATCTATTTTCGTTTTTGTGGATAGATCTGAAAACGAAAAAGATGATAAACTAAAGACTCACTTCTTCTAGAGAGAGATGGGGTTGAGATTATAATCTAAAATAGTTGGTTTGATTCGTATTACATGTCATCTCCAGTGATGCCTTACAAGGATGGATATATAGTGCCTAGCTTGTTCAATCTGCCCAAATAATTCATGAAACACCTATTCCTCCTCATTCATAGCTTCTTGGATAGAACATTGAGGATGTTGAAACCCCCGATAAAGGTTCAACGACTCAATCCTTGGGCACACTCGCTCGTGATCGAAACCTCACCAATCGATATTTAATCTTTGTTGGGCATGACCGTCGATCCCAATCCCAATCTAAGTTCTAAACCCATAACCACCAAAGGCGTGGGACAAAGGTTCAAGCTAAGATACGAAGCCATACCCTCATTCTCTCAAAGATATGCTATTCTATTATGTGTTGTCAAAATACTTGCTATACTTGATCTACCCTCATTTCTTTTTCCCTTACAAATGAAAAATATGGATCACTCACCTGAGATAGAAATCATTTCCAATTCCACAGGGCCAAAAAATCACAAATTCAGGTTGGGATTCTATTTATATTATAAACCAAATTGATCAAAGTATCCCTTGGAAGTGTGATGCTTTTGGTTCTCATTGGAGGCATTCTGCACAAGATAAAATAAAAATATTATGAACTGACCACTTGATCAAATCCAATCTTAAGTGGTTTGTCGAAAGCAAAGAAAAACTATACAATGGTTGACAATAACAAGGTAAAAACGACTTATATATGCATGTACAAAAAACAAAAAAGTCATCTACCTTTGCAGTATTAGGAAGATCATAATATAAAAAATTACCCTCCAACAATACTCATGTATTACTCAACTGGTCTTTTCTCCCTTGGTTGCTCTCTCCATGTAGAAAATAAGAGTTTTCTTCATGCCAACCAGTTTATTAGTCTTGCCTAGGTAAATCTCTTTGTCTTTGCCAATGTCTTTCCAATATCCAACCTCTATGGCTTGGTTGGTGCGTGTACCAGTTGGATACTTGATGCAACAAGATCAAAATCACAAATTTGATAGAAATGTAAATAAATCTAATAACTATATGGCTTCTTGCACATGACTACTATGAACCTCATTCAAATAAATCCTTGAACACACTCCTAAAACAACAATTCACAATCAAATTGTAGAATAGCCATGGTTTTTCATTCCTGAAATAAAAAAATTCCTAAGCAACTCGTAGAATAACCATGGCTTCACATTCCTGAAACAACAACAGTTCACAAGCAACTCATAAAATAGCCATGGCTTCGAAATTTCCAATAGCTAATGAAAGTAATTACTTTACCAAATTTAATTCCTTAGTCTCCATGCACATGAAATATATGTTTGGGGCATTGGAGTGCATGACCTTGGTTGTCTACAATATTTAATAAGTGTCATGGAGCCTAGAATTTAGCATGCAGAGGGTAGAGATGTGGTAGTACATTGCATTATGAAGAGGTAAACAATGTTGCTGTTAATGATTTACTGATGCATATGTTTTTTGTTTCAAAGAATAGGTAGGCAATATATGTATTTGACAAATAATTTAAAACATTATTTAAATATTTTACATCCACAAATAACCGAATTTGAGGTGATATATAACCATATATTTGACTCATAGCATTCTCATTTTCATATGATGAATGTTGATTAGTGCATAGATATGTAAGGAGGACTTTGAAACATTGAGCATTGGAAGGGAGAGGAACTAGGGTACAAATCCGAAGGGCATATGAGTGGTTTAATGGCAAGGTTACGGGCCTGATTTGTACCTCGAGGCTATCTATATTTTACCCATCAAGATGATCTGAGTGATGGAACATATTTTATTAAGGTATATTCCAAGCTAATCACCTTTGCATGATCCCTGACAAGGACTGGTGCACATTTTTCAAACTTGACACAAGTACCATGGATGATATCTTACTGGACTATTCGAATCCTGAGGGTGATAGGGAGTCCTCATTCCTGTTAGACGAAGCCTTCATCTGTTCTCAAAAACTAAAATGGTGTTGGAATAATGAGAGGGGGGTGAATCGATATGAGCACTTCTTACCACTTTCAATCACAATATACAAACTTCAAATTTATTAGCAATATATCATGAGCATATAACCATAAGCAATACCAATCAAAAATATCACATCAAATGCACAATACACTAGAATTTATGTGGAAACCCAAATGGGAGAAAACGATGGAATTATTTTTTATATATATCAAGAATACATTCATTGGAAGCACCAACTTCCAAATTCTCCAGCACCAACTGGAAGGAGGCACAAACCCCTTGATTTATAGTCACCAACCTGAAGGAAGCTACAAATCCCTGAATTATCCAACTACAATTGGAAGGAGGCCACGACCCCCTAAGTTACATGCACCAACCTGAAGGAAGCTCCAACTCCCTGTGTTCTCCGACACAAACAAGAAGGAGGCTACGACCCCCTGATTTACAAGCTCCAACCTGAAGGAAGCTCCAACTCCCTGAGTTCTTTGACACCAATCGGAAGGAGGTTACAACCCCCTTTCCTTTCCCCATCCCGTCGCCCTGAAATATAAGTATAGATTCACTGTCACTACCATTGATCAACCTATAATTTCCACTGCCACTGATACATAAACCAACCTATCACTGTCACTATAAGATCAACCACTATCCCATCAACCTCTCACTGATGATCAACCAATAATACAACATGTCATTGTCACTGCCACTATCACTGTCACTGATATACCATCATCAACCAACCGTAACCAGATCCACTCACATGGATACCAAAACCATGACTAGGTCATGTACATCAACCATCAATCATGTACACCAACCATGCACATCAATGTGTACCATACCATGCATCAACCATGTACTTCAACATGTACCAGACCATGCATCAACCATGTACTTCAACATGTACTGGACCATGCATCAACCATGTACCAAAACCTATACCATACCATGTACATAAACCTTGTACCAGAACCTGTACCATACCGTGTACATCAACCATGTACCATAACCTATACCATACCATGTACATCAACCTGTACCATATGATGCATCAAACATGTACCAAACCTATACCATACCATGTACATGAACCTGTACCATACCATATGCCAAGTATCCAAGATGTGTCAATGTCTCAACAATATGCCTCAAGTATGCACCATAACAAGAGAGATCATATACCAAGTATATGCCTCAAATATATGCCAATATCACAAATATGGCCTCTAACAATGAACCATAATAACCATACACAATGTACCAAGGATATGTCTCAAGCCTGTATCAGTATCACCAAGGCATGAACCTCAACCATCTACCAAAAGGGCCTCCAAGACATGCCTTAAGAATGTGCCATAACTACCATGATACAAGCCTCAACTAAACACATAAAAAACATACCTTTACTCATAAAGAAGACCTGGTGCATATCATCTCAGACAAATAGACCAACTTGGTGCATCACATCTTCAACAAACCAAAGATATCATCTTCTTCAATGTGCTTTTCACATATCCGTCACTTACTCCCAAAAATTCGCTACCACAACTTCACTACCAAAACTTCACAACCAAACCTTCACTACCAGAACTTTGCTACCATAACTTTGCTACCAAAACTTCGCTACCAGAACTTCGCTACCAAAAATTCTCTACCAAAACTTCGCAGCCAAACCTTCACTACTAGAAATTCGCTATTGGAACTTCGCTACCAGAACTTCGCTACTAGAACTTCACTACCAGAATTTTGCTACCACATAAATGCTATGAAAATATTTACCAAAAGATCACTTGAAAGATAGATAATCATTGAACTTGCGTATATTCTTATGAGTGACTGCTTTTGGTGTATTTATACTTTTACAAAGTAACTTCTTTCCATAAATCTAGGACCAAAATTTACTTTCTTGTTACAATCACTTTACCCTTTAATTAAGACTTGTAACTGTTTGGGGGATTCTTAACTATTCTTCAGGGCTTCCAACTTCAAGAGGGAATAACTCCTCAACCACGAGGAACCACGTTACATACCACCTACCGTTGCAAACATCTTGACGAGGACTATAAATATATGAGGTTTTTATATACACTTGAAGTATTCTTCAACCTTATTTTCCTTAGTCAACTTCAAGCCTCATGACCACACCTCTGGGTTTCTTGTAGACTTCTTCAAAGCATCTTCCTGTGAGGGCCACGCTTAAAGCTAAGCCATAAGGGGACCACTTTGGAGACTTATCCAAATACACCCATCACATTTGTTGACATCAATGACAACCACTTCTGTTGACATCAATGACAACTGACTATCCAACAACATCAATTCCAACCAACTATCCAAAAAATGACCCATCCACTTGGGAGATCTCTCTCTATCAGATCAGATCGAAACAGGCTTAGATAAAAATGAGAGCTTGAGGCCCTATGTTAATTCAATACCATCTGACAAAAATGTTAATGCAAGGCCTTGATCTGCTATCCTGCATTTGAATTCTAAGGAGCTATCCAAGCAGACCATCCAATCTTCCTTTCTGGTGCATGTAGAGGTTGAGTCTTCTCATTTTGCATGCAAGGGTCGTGTATCTCAGTCAGGAGCTTAGGAATTTGTAGTGAAAAATGGGAAGGGGAAGTCCAAAAAACAACATTGTTGGAAGGTTAAGTCTAAGCACATGTGAATACTAGTCCGATACAACGTTGAGGTAGGGGCCATCCCAGACCTCTTGGACAAAACAATAGTTGGTCATTTTAAGGGGAAAATTTTAAGCCCAACATTTCTTAAAGGATGGTCAAAGGGGAATTGGGTCTAGTTGTTAGGATACTTCCCTACTTACCATACACTAGCAAGGGGATGCATTAGTTTTTTATTCAAAAGTAGAAAGGACCTAAAGGTGTTTTTTAATAGAGAACGGGGATGGGGCTCATCTGGGTTAATTATGAAAGAGTGGTATATCACGTTCGATCCCCTGAGAGAATCACAAACACCAATGAAAATATGGGCTATTTTACCCAATATTCCTTTAATTTTCTGGAGCAAATCAACTTTTAAGTTTATAGGGAATAAAATTGGAATGTTCCTTAGCAATAAACCCAGGTGGGAGATTAAGGTGGATAGACGGTGGGTGTGGGTACATATCTCTGTGGATTTAAAAGAAGGCATGATAGATGAAATCAAATTGGTTTGGGGTAACTTCAATTGGGTTCATAAATTATATTATTGGCGTGTACCCTTTAGATGTTATGGGTGCCATCAACTAGGCCATGTACAAGTTGAATTTCAGAGGGTGCCAATGCAATTTCCTCCTTTCTAGAGAATCATAAGTGAATCGTATGTGGAAGCATCAAAAGGTTTCAAGGGGTTGACAACAATTGGTGAAATGGGCTGTAGCTCTCAGATGAAATTTAATGCCTCTTCGACCTCCTCGTAAAAAAAATCAAATGCCAGTCCTGTGTCTAGTATGTCTATGTCTTTGATTAATTTTGTGAATGGAATGATGGATAAAATTCCCCCCTTAAACTTAGTGGAGATCCCCTCCTCTCCAAAGCAGGTTTTCCATGAAGCCTCTTGTCCTGTTGATAATTTCATAAATTTTCATCCCCTATCCCCCTCTTTTATTCCAAATGTGACCGAGGAAGGAGTCCCCCTATCAACAACTTGTGGGTCCCCTTTCATTTCCCCCTCTACAGGATATTTTAAGAAGTCTCACTCCTCCTCCAACTCCTTGTCCTTCAAGTAGTCCATTAAATCAGATTACCTTCTAAGATCCAAAGTAAGGATAATTGAAGAAACTTGTGGAGGTGGAGGATTGGCCTTACACAAAGGAAGTGGAGGTTAGGTGGGAAAAAAATCCTTCATATCCATCACTCAATCCAAAGTATTGAAGCAAATTAGAAGTGGTAGACAATCGACCATAGATTGGGCCCTTAGAGTGGAAAAATCCCAAGATGAGGTTATTAAATGATTGTTTTGTCCTTTAATTCGAGAGGAATAGGGGGCGTTCCTAAGCTTCAATCCCTCAAACGACTAGTAGAGGTTTCAAAAAGAGATGTTATCTTGGTGCAAGAAACTATGTGCAAAGCGAATAGAGCAAAGGATCGATTTAATAGTTTTCTTAAGGGTTGGTCCTTTTATGCTATTGACTCTATGGAACTATGCGAAGGTCTCATTACCCCCTGGAATACTAACCTTTCGACCATGTATATCGAGTCCTTCTCTTCAGGAATTCTTGTTGACATGGAAGACAAAAATCCGAAGTGTAGTCTAAGAGTTATCAACATATATGGGCCCTATTTTGATAGAGTCTAATGTTGGGAGTCCTTAGGAAGCTCCAAGATGCTTGAACCTCATGATTAAATTATAGGTGGAGATCTAAAATTTACCTTATCTTTGCGGGAGGTGTGGGAGGCTAATCCTAGACAAGATCAACATGAAGGATTCTTTTTAAACTGGATAGAAAAACATAATTTTTTTGATATAGAACAAACAAAAATCTCCCAAACTTGGAGGAACGCTCAGAGAGGACAAGATGCCGTGGCTAAAAGATTGGATAGGTTCCTATTGTTATAAAATTTAATGTTTAAAAAATGGAAAATCAAGTCCAAGGCAGTAATCGGGGGCATATCAAACCATATTCCTATCCTGCTAGAAATTAGCATCAATACATCATGACCATCCTCCCCTTTGAAGTTCAATCATGCTTGGCTAAAAGAAGAAGATTATTAGAAACTTATCAAAAATCTTGGTCACCTTTATCAGAAGAATTCGAGTTCTCATATATGCAACAATTCACCTCCAATATTACAAAGGTGACCCGAGCAACCAAAAAATGGGAAAAATATTTCAATGAAAAATCAATGGAACAACTGTGACAAATAGAGTCAAAGCTGAGTGTAATACTCATAGATGATAGCTCTAGCCAAAGCTCAACTAACCAAAGGGATGAACTTAGTAAATTATTTAAGAAAATACATGATCTCCTAGCTTATGAGGAAACCAAGTGGCGACTTAAAAGATGAGCCCTTTGGCTAAAAGAGGGTGACGAAAACACACAATTCTTCCACAATTATGCTCGCCAGAGAAAACAAGTCAACAATTTATGGAAATTCAAGAACAATAGAGGGGAAATGGTTTCCTCCTTTGAAGATATAGTAGCAGTAGGACACGAGTATTACTCATAAATTTTCAAGGTGCCTCTAGGGTGCCCAATAAATGAGATTTTGAAGGTTGTCACGCTCCTTCCAAAACAAGAGTCTGAAGAAGAAAATGAATCCCTGAGAGAAGAAATATTCGAAAAAGAAATTATGTATTCCCTAGCAGCCTTTCAAAAAGGTAAAATCCTTGGGATGGATGGCCTAACGATATAATTATTCTTAGGATTCTGTGAGCTACTGATATGTGACCTGGTTAAAGATGTAAATGCACCTCAATGAAAAGGGAAAGTGTGGAACTCCTTCAATGAGACTTTTCCGACTCTTATTCCTAAATAGAAATACCTTGACTCTTTCAAAATTTTTTGCCCGATTTCCTGTTGCAACCTTATCTATAAAACTATAGCCAAAATTATATCCTCTTGACTTAATCTTATTTTCAGTAGGTATATATTAGAGGAGCAATTTGGTTTTTTGTATGGGCATCAAATCCATGATGCGATTTCAATAACCCAGGAATTCCTTCACTCCATGAAGGCTAAGAAAAGACTAGGATTTATAATGAAACTAGATCTAGAAAAGGCATATGATAAGGTCAATTAGACCTTCGTTTGGTTGTACTTGATCCATATGGGGATTAATCTCATGACCATCAATTGGATAATGGGGTGTATTGAGTCTACCTCTCTAATAGTTTTAATTAATGGCTCTTCCTCCTCTTTTTTTTACCCCTCTAGAGGCCTTCGTCAAAGATTCCCTCTCTCCCCTTTTATTTTCATGTTTGTAGCTGACAACCTCAGTATAATTATCCCACAAACTTATGGGAGGAATCTCATAAAAGGCATAAATGTGGCTCTAGATTTTACTCTAACTCACTTGTTATTCGTAGATGATGTAATCATTTTTGGTGCAGGTATGATACAGGAAGTAAAATCATGGACCGAAGTGCTCAATGCATTCTGTTCGACGACATGAATGGAAATAAGTGTAACAAAATTAGTGGTAATCACCAATGCATTGGAAGATGAAGTAATCAGAAAGCTAGAGATAAACATGCGCTTTGAAAGGAAAGGTATTGACGATGGGATAACTTATCTATGCTTCGAGCTAAAGCTTAATTCCTATTCCTTCAAATATTGGACATGGTTAATAAAAAATATTCAAAGAAGAATCTCTTCATGGGCCCATAGGTGACTATTGAGAGGAGGCAGATTGGTCTTAATCAATTCTTCCCTGAGCAATACCCCAATATATCGAGCCACCTTAGAAAAAAATCCAAAAGGTATCGTAACCAAGGTGAGAAAATATGTTTTCAATTTCTATGGAGAGGAAGTAAAGATGCAGGAGGTCCACACCTGGTGAAGTGGAATCAGATTGTAAGGCCAAAGGAGCATGGGGTATGGGGGGTCAAAAATATCTTCTGGTTTTGTTCAAGCATGGTAGCTAAAATCTTGTGGTGTCTAATGCATAATAAGTCATTGTGGGGTAAAGTGATATCAACTAAATATTTTCCTGGAAATCTATGGAAGAATGGATAAGTTCAACGAGGAAGTCAGGGGCTTTGGGGTCAATCAATTGGAAGGATATGATGCATGCATACTCAATAATAGGTAATTGGTTATGTTGGCACATTGGAAATGATCAAAGCATAAAGATTCAGGAATACCCTTGGATTGGAGCTAGATAAGGGTACAAATTGTGACAAGATCTAATCGAATACTTACACTTTAGAGGAGTATACTCCATATGGTACACTCAACTACTAGAACAAGATGGAGTAGGGAGAAGCAAATGGAAAGAAGTGAATATCCTTGGTTTGACATGTAACAGAAAAGAGGAATGGAACTCCTTCATTGTTCTATTATATTCTAGCTTCATTCTCCTCCAAGAAGCAGATGAGGACATAATTTTCTGGGGAAAAACCATAAAGAACGGTTCCTTCACAACTAAACTAGGATATCAGATGCTGGATGAGAATGAATTTGAAGGAGATGTGAAAAAATGGTGGTCGTGACTATGGAAGGTAAAATCCCCTCTAAAGATAAAAACATTGATCTGGTTGATTATAGAAAATAAAATCTTAACATGGGATAATGGTGTGAAACAGGGATGGTCGGGCTTGAGTTGGTGCATTCTCTACAAAGTCAGTGAAGAGACTATGAAAAATTTATTCATTGAGTGCGCATATGTACAATAAATATGGGAAAAGGTGTCTGGATTATTGGAATGTGGAAATCCATTGCTGGAAGGGGATTTAAAAATTTGGATGTATAACTAGTTCGAGGATGCAAAGGAATTCCCACATAGGTTGATGCCCCTTTTCCAACAGTATTTTATTTGGTGGGCACCGTTGATCAAAAAATTTGATCACCTAAATTTCCTACTCTTGGAATAATTTTTTTTATATATATCATAAGAAGGAAATTTTGGTAGATTATTAGTTCAATGTGTATCCCTCAATCTCAACTTTGTCACACATTTTTCAGATTCAAAATCCAAGTTCGTATGCTCAAGATATCTAGGTTTTTGTCTAACTACCCAAAAAAGCACCTTTTTTAATGTGTAACATAACTAATATATTCTTGGTTCCATTCTTAGAACTTAAGAATAAGTCACATTTTCTTGGTTCCACTCTTCCATACTTAATCTTGCTTCTGAATTTCTTGTTTCCATATCCCCATATTTCTTGTTTCTATCACTCACCTCCCTTTTCCTTACATTTACTTTTTGTGGTGCAAACATACACTC
>ML782568.1:44003-54551 GCA_009831015.1 Picea engelmannii | reverse complement strand
CCCCCGCTCCACATTCTCTTACTTCATCCATCTCTCCACTCACCCACACTTAGCCATATTTTCCACCCCCCTCACCTCATTCATGTGGACCTACACTCATGCGGGGATACCCTCACATCCCTCTTAGCCTTATCCTCTCACCCCGATCCACATCACTTATCCCTCTCCACTCATCCTCTCTATTCTCCCTCACAACCTTCCTCATTCCCTCATGTAGACCCACACTACCCCCTCACCCCTCATCCCTCACTTCACATCCACACTCCCTCTTCTCCCTCACATTTCCCACTTCTCTCTCCTTATTCCTCCTCTCTTGTTCACATCATCATTCCCTTAAAATTTTTATAAAAAGTTTCATACATTATAACATCAACCAATGATATATTTCCATGTGGAAACCAATTATATAATGACACATCGAATCCAATGAGAACACTACACATGGAAACCTAAAGAGGGATGACACATGGCACCTAACTAATGGCAACATGTGGCAACCTGCCATTGGAGACACATGACATATTATTATTGGAGAACAAATGGAATATTCTTATCAGTTACATGTGGCAGATTATTGACCTATTACGTGATGACATGTGGACTGGGCATGGTGGAAAGATGACTGGGCATTAAAAAATTAATTAATTAATCAATTTCCTAAGGGAAGGTCAAATCTCAATAGTATTCTCTCCTCTTGTTCTTACTAAGTGTGTAATACATTTATGATTATATACACCAAAACTTCATAAAATCCCATGCATGTGGGATGACATTTTTAAGACAAGTAGAAATTTTCAAAAGGAAAAATGAAATTAGATCAAGGGCTAAGATTGATTCGCGGGTTAAATGAACAACTGTTGAACGATGAACTTATGGAAGCCATAACTTGAGATCCATAAGTTAGATTTGTTAAAACTATACCTCGTTGGGAAGATATTTCAACGAGAAATATATTGGAACAAGTTTCAAGAGCCAGAATTGACCATATTTGTCTCATAAATTGAAATAACAATCAACTTGACTTTTATGATTTTATGATAGATCTTCTTGGAATCCTAACTTCTCGAGCTCATATTTTGATATCCAGGAATCAAAATTGTGCCTAGGAGGACTTGTTGGAAACATGAGAGGATGGATATTGCATCTGGAATGTTTCCCATGGTTGAAATGGAAAATATATTACTCAAAAAATCAAAACACAACCCAATTTTATTAAAGGAAATCAAATTGAAAATTGGAAGATAAATTTTATTAAATAAACTTTATTAAAGGAACAAGTGGGCCCTACTTGGAGGCACAAATTTAAATGACATAATTCATTAATAAAAATTCAATCAAGAATTAATTAAAGGTAGTTTACTCCAAAATGGAATTGTGGAAAGTTCTAGAAAGAAAAACCCTAACTACAAGAACATGGAAATCACATTTTTAAAAGGACACGAGAAGACACTATGAAGAGGGGTAGTTAGTCGTTTACATAGTGGTGAAGAGTCTGCAAGAAGCAAAGCTCTATCTTTCCAAGATTCTTTGAATTGGCCTGCTAAAAATTGTTGGAATATTCACCAATATTGAGAGGGGGGGTGAATTAGTATTGAACATTTTTTACCAATTTCAATCACAACATTAACTTATCTATGAATCCACTCACTTTTGATTGCATTTAACATATCATAAAAATATAACCATAAACAATGCATCACATCATACAAAGATACAAAGTACACCAATATTTTACATGAAAACCCAAATGAGAGAAAACCACACAATGCTTTCTTATATATCAAAGATTACATTCACAGAAAGCACCATCTTCCAAATTCTCCAGCACCAATTAGAAGGAGGTTCCAACCCCTATTTACAGGATCCAACCTGAAGGAAGCTATAACTTCCTGAATTTTCTAGCTCCAACTGGAAGGAGGCTCCAACCCCCTGATTTATAAGCTCCAACCTGAATGAAGCTCCAAATCCCTATATTCTCTGGCTTCAACCGAAAGGAGGCTACAAACCCATGATTTATAGGCTCGAACCTGAAGGAAGCTCCAACTCCCTGTATTCTCCATCTCAAACTGGAAGGAGGATACAACCCCCTTTCCTTGTACCTTCCTTCCACTATGAAATATGAGTGTAAACTCAAATTGTCATTGTTACTTTCACTATTGCTTTCATTTCCATTGTCACTGTCACTACCACTGTCACTATCACCATCACTTTCATTGATATTGCCATGGTCACTACCACTGTCACTGTTGTTAGCACATAGGATGTACAAGAGTCAATTTTTTTTTAAATGTTAGTGTTAGAATAATTGAAGAAGATCAATACTAATTGGGATCCTTTCCTAGTTGCATCATGATTTCAACTAGATGTTGTTCATACACCACAATCAAAGAGACATACACCTATATCTGTTGAAAATACTGTGCATACAGAGTCCAGTAAAAAGAGGAAAATGGATAAAAAGGACAATTCCTCTCAGTCTAATGATAAAATAAGTGAAGTTCCTTTACAACCTCCTAATGAAGAAACTTCTCTTGTGCCAGAGCCTTCACCTATGGAGACATCCTCTAGCAAGGTAAGGAGTTTAAAGGGAAATAAACTTGTATTTTCTCCACCTGTTGCTGCAGAATCTATTAATCCTAGAAGACCATTCACAATATCAACAACAAAGCAACATGACTATGTGGAGAATGGTGCATCCAGAGCACCAGCTCCACAAACGGTCAAAACTCAGCCTCTTAAACAACCAATAGAAATCATTGAGATCAAGTCTCCTTTTGATGAGAGGGATCCCACTTTCAAAATGCTGAAGAGACAACTGAAAGAGGTAAGGGCTGAGAATGAACAGTTGAAAAAGGAAAATATACATGCCAAGATTCAGCTAAAGAAGACTATAGAGATGGGTGAAGAAATTGTTAAAAAGGAAAAGCATTGGGTTAAGAGATCCATATATCTGCGTAGGGAAATGGAGAATATGTACAGGCAAAATAGATCTCATCAAGCTGAAAACAAGAAGTTGAAGGAGGAAGTGCAACAGTTGAAGGAACAAATTGAAAAACATAACCTGGACATGTTAGCTTGGGAAACCACTAGGAGACGAAGATAAAGTCATCTCTTCATCAACGTTATCAGTTTTTCTATGGTGTTTTATATATGCATGCTTATAACCCTAAGGAGTAATTTTTTCTTATGTTGCTATAATGATGCCCATATTCCATTTTTGCAAGTCATTTTCATGATTTTAAGGTTGTAGTAGGTATTAACAAGGATTTAAAAGCTTCTTGCACAATTTTGGTATAAATTGATATGTTTTGAGGACAAAGTGACACCTACAAGAAAGTTCACAGCGCATCCTGCTGAAGGTGCTGCAAACTGCTAAAACTAGAATAGTTTGTAGTGCACTCACTGTGAAATTAACATTTATTTAGAATTCGAGTTATATGAAGGTTGCCACATGTCATAAGAGGTTCGAGTAACTCTCCAAAGATCAATTAAACATCAAGGGAAACCTGTGCCTAAGATCTAGCTTCAGTTAATCTCCATGCAACGAGTTGGTTGCAGTTATATTTAATATTGCCAACAACTTCTTGAATTTTAGCAGTTTGTTAGATTTTAGTTGTCTTTCTATTTTTGCACCTCTCCTAGGCAGAGGATCCTATGCTATAGTTAGGTGGCGATTTCTAGAGTTTTTGTTTTTGTTTTTAATGTTTTTTCTATTTAATGTGTAATGTAATTCAAGAAGAAGGTTCGAATGGTCATAGATTGAGACTCAAATCTTTAGTCTCAGTTGTAAAAAGTTCCTAGACTATATGTAATCAGAATTAACAATCTTGAATAGTTAATGATCAATTTATTCTCCTATTCTCATATCTATCTTTCAATCTTGCTTTGATGCTAACTATTGATGAAGGATTAGTCTTAATACTTGTTCCTTAATGTAATGAATGATTTACAATTTATCTACTAGTGCAAGTGTTGTCAAATTACTTTTTCTTGTTGATTAGGAGGTTCCTACTTGATAAGATTTCTACTGTATATGTTTCAAAATTACCTGATGTAACCTAGTGCATGTACTTCACATTTTCTGCTAAGTCTTCCATCTTTCCATTGATATGTTCGAAGACTATTCAAGCCTTGCTTGGTGGTGTATATTTTGTGGGAGTTTTGTGTTGATGTTTTAAACTGAGTTTCTCACCCATTCGATACACATTGAACTGAATTATTATCTTTTACGAACCTACCACTTTTCTTCCTTTCCTTAATTTTGTGGGCTAACTTGTCACTTGTTGTTGCAACTGTTTAGGGATTCTTAACCATACTTCGGGGATTCCATATTCAAGAGGGAATATCTCCTCAATCGTGAGAAACCACATGGTATACCACCTACCGTTGGAAATGGCATGATGAATAGTATCCATCTATGAGGTTTTTGCATGCATGTGCCATGTCCTTCATCCTTTGTTTTTTCAAATAGCTTGGGGTTTCATGACCATACCTCTGGGGCTTCTCAACCACTTAACTACTTATCCATCTTTCCAGGTATTCTTGTAGACTTCTTCAAAGCATATTCCCATGCGGGCCATGCTTAAAGTTACGCCATAAGGGGATCACTTTGGATACTTCTCCAAATACACCCATTACTTCTAAAAGCTTTTAGGCTTCTTCTAGAGTTTACATCATTCATTACTTTTAGAGGTTTTTGGGGATTTTGGACTTCTTCTAGGGTTGACCTGGGTTGAAATCAATGAAAACCAACTATCCAATAATATATCTCTTTGGAATTTATGGAAACATTCATACTCCAACAATCATAATCCCCCTGTGACCATCACTCCTCATATCTCTCTTCTAATGTTTCTCTCCCCCTTTGACATCAATGGAACATGGTATCTCCCCTTGGGCTTGCTCCCCCTGTCTTCATGCTTCTGATCTTTCTCTTTCTCCTCCTTTGACATCATGGGAAAAAGGGTAACTCCCCCTATAGGTATGTTTCCTCTTGTCTTCATGCTTATGATGTTTCTTTCCTGATCTCTTTGTACTGATGATTTCTCTCCCCTTGAATTCTCTGCAAGATTTCCTGTAGATTACTGCGGGGCTTCTTGTACTTGCTTCCTTTCATCTCTTCATTTATTCTTGTCCATTGGTTCTTACTCTTGTAATTCAGTAACATATATAAAAATCATTCAAAGTTACTTGACTTCAAACATTCAAGGCTTGTCATCTGAACTGACATCAATGACATAGTCATCCAACACTATTATCTTGATCGTATAACTCTTCCTGAAGGTTTCTCTCTGTCTTGTTATGCCTTTGACTACTTTCCTTCCTATGACTGACTGATTCCGCCTGTCAATATGCCTTCATCCACTGTTTTGCATCTTCTCTGGCTCATTTATTCTGTACCTGTCAAGTGTCTCATGAATTCATCTTTTTCCATATGTCACAAAATTGTCCATGACTCTACTACTCAACTGCACATAATGCTGACCCATCTACTATAACTGATTACAACATATTCCTGCTCTTCAAATTGAATCAAATATGTCCACTAGTCTTCTCTATATTTAAAACATTCTCAAGTCCGTATGTCACTGCTTGGAATATTCTATACAATCATGAACCTCTGCCTGAAAAGTGTGCCAATGATATTATTCATAAGTGTCAACAGATACCTACATGGGAATGTGTTCCGAAAGCTTCTCCTTAAAAAATCAAATTGTCACAAGACATTCTGCACTTCTGTCATCAAACCACTCTGAAAATTCCTTCCCAAAATATGCAAACACTTTAGACTACTCTAAATATAGTTCTATGATCAGTAGAGCTGCTGCTTAGAATCCTCCTTTTCAATATTCATATTTGTTGGGAATCTCCAAGCCATATGGCTCAGAAAGGTGGAGGAAGCTTCCCTAATGCGGAGTAATCTTCCTCTTCATCTATGTATTCATCATCTTCCTGAATTCTGACATATTCTTCTTCATCATCTTCTTGAGTTCTGATATCATCCTCTTCATCTTGAATTCTAGCATCTTCCTCTTTGCCTGTAGATTCATCATGATCTTACACCCCTGCAAATCTTGAGAGTATGATCTCTAGGAGTTCTTCATTCACCTACACTTTCTTTCTTTTCCAAACCTTCTTGCATATGATATCAATGTTTTCTTTCATGGAAGTATCCATCATTCTTCTACAATCACGGGCTATGTGTCCATAGTTGTGGCATTTGTAACATTCAATATTGTATGGAGACACATAAACATTTCTTTCTTGACCATTTCTTCCATAAGCTCTGCAATCTACAACTTTATGTCCAAAGTTATTACAAGTAAAACAATAACCATAAAATAAAATTTGATACCTGAGAGTGAATGATCTTCTTGGTGATGTAGTCCTTCTGAATTCATGCCTTGGTTGATGTCACACACCCACTACGGGAACTGATATTTTTCAGCTTTTTCCTTCCTTTCACCGAGGAACAGAATCCCTGAATTCCTATGGGGCCTAATGCAGACCCTACCATCCCTTATCCTTACCCATGTGATCATTGGCTATGACCACGGGCCTTATCGGAGAGGTGTTTCCAGCTTTCGTGATTCGGGAAATCACAATGCATGTGTTCCTCTGCTCTCTTGTCTCTCGAAGTGCCGAAATCCGAAAGGGACCAACAGTTTGTCACATCTAACAATGCCTCTGATTAAAACCTGGCATCCCACCTTTCGGAGTTTCACGTACCTGATTTTCACGGTAGAAGAGGATGAGGGGTTCATACCCTTTGGTTTTCCGGGTGCCGAAACACCGAAAAACCAAATATACATGCGCTAAGCCATATCGAGATTTCACAAGTCGGGAATTCATGATTGGTGTGTACCAGGGACTTGCTTCTAGATATCCCGGGTGTCGAAATACCTAGAAATCAAGACTTATCCGCACTATTATTATTTCGAGGTTTCACAAGTCAGGGTTTCACGACTGACGAGTATAAGGGAACTGACCCTTGGGTTTCTCGGGTGCTGAAACATCGAAACATCCAAACTCTAGACACACTATGTCATTTCGGGGTTTCACAAGTCAATATTTCGGGACTGACGAGTATAAGAGACTTTCCCTTAGATATCCCGGGTGCCGAAACACCAAAACACTGTATCTCATCCGCTCTATTATCATTTCGGGGTCTAGCAAGTTAGGATTTTGGGATATGCGCAGACAAGAGGTCTTGCACTTAGGATTCACGGGAGCCAAAAATCCGAACCATATATCCTCTAAACTCACTTCGGGGTTTCTCAAGTCGGGATTTCATGATTGACGAGTACAAGAGATTTGCCTTTTTTGGTATCTCGGATGCTGAAACTCCGATGGGTTAGATCTCTACCATGTGTCGCCCTGGATCCAACGATCCAGAATAACCCTCGCGATTTCGGTGATTGCGAATCCTCATTCTTCACCACCCTTATACGTCTAAGTTCCGAAACCCCGGTGGCTTCTGGATGTTCACCACCTGTCCTCCAACGATACAATGGTTGAAGTGATTTCAGGACTTCTTTTGCATGCCTATCTTCGGATCCAACGACTGTCAGTCCCTGCTCCAGATCTGACGGTTCTATATCATCCGTTCAGATCCTCTCCTCTTGTGCACTATCCTGTGTGTCTGGACGCAGGATTTCAATGGTCCAGATCCACACTCTACAGTTGATCTAAGGGCTGCTGTTTCTCTTCCTCCTAAGCTTTGGCTTTCTTCCCAATCTCGGAAAATTTCGACGCTTCAAAGGTCTCAGCCTTCGATCTTCTACTGCGAGTCGACTATTGGGTCTCGCTATCACTTACGAACAATGTTGTCCCTCCTAAGCTTTCTCAGCTATGAAGGAATTAAGAGTTTTGTGCTCTTTCTCCTGGGCTTGACTCTTAGAAGAGTCTTCCGTGCACCCCTTGCGCTCATTCGTCAAGTCTAGGACTTGAGTGAGTCTTGGTCTCTACTTGCCTCATAGGGAGCCTATTCATAACTACACTACCTCTCCTGAGCTTAACATAATTTGTCCTCCAAGGGACTCTAGACAACTAGGAAAGTTGGCATGTGTACATGAGACTATGCCTAAGGTCGACGAACTCACCGTTCGTGGCTCTAACTCAAGCCGCCTCAGGACACAAGTATTTACGAGTGCCAATCATGTTCTATCCATATAATCTCTTACTGGCCTAATTATACAACCAAGCAGTAAGGAAAGAGACACAGTATATCCATTCAGAAATCAAGAACAATTCCCGAAACATACAATGTATAACCAAATTCGTGCCCAGTTACAGCTAAATTACATAAAGTAAGAAATCACTTATCTATTACAGGTTGCCGCCAACCAATTGAATGTGGGTGTTAGTACTTCCACCCGACCATAGGCTTAGAGGCATTCAATATTATCACTCTGGCCACCCTCGTGCCAAGCCATGATATCACCAGGGAACTCTCACTCTTCTCAAGGGTTCTCTCTCTGTTTCAGTTTCTGTTCGGGTCCTGTTTTCTGCAACTTGGAGCTTTCTCACTCGTTTTTGGCCTCGACGAGGTTTCTCAGATGCTCTTCGGCATCAAGCTCGCAACCTTCTGTTCGTGATCCACTAGAGAGATTCACACCTCTCCCTTGTGAGATCCTGTTCTTGTTTCTGTTTCCTTCTCCTCTCCTCTATGTCCCTCTTACCTTGGACGGTTTCGCCGACCTATCCTGTTCCTTCTGTCAGAAGGAAACTCATGTCTGCAGGTCCCTGCAGTACTTCGAGCTGACATCCCATGTTTCCATTCATGGGGGGGTGGTTGGTGATTCAACCACCGTTCTTTCTTCATTGACTGCTTTCCTTTCCTTTGGATTCGAAGGAGGTTTGTCATCCTTATCATGAATATTTGGGGTTATTTGATATATGAACCCTCTTGTATGGTTTTCACATTCTTCCTCTAGTGATATCATGGATAGTACTTTCAAGGCTTCACCCCCACAGTCAGTTATTGGCAACTCAAACAATAATACATTTACATTTTCCTCATGCATTAGCATGGTAATTCCTATTCTATGATTAATTACAAATTGGGGGAAACAGGGGTGTTACAATTCCCTCCTCCTTAAAGGAACACTGTCCTCGATGTTCATTTCTCAAAACACATGTGATGCTTTTCTCATTCGGCCACTTCAGAAGTCTTAACCTTCATCCTCGGTCAGGCCCTCTTTCAGAATCTTAGTTCGTCACCTGCCTTCAATAATTCTTGGAAAACAAGCACATTAATCACAATTTTGTGTGAAAATATCTTACTGTTGTTCCAAATTAAAAAGGAAAATTCATATTCTAGCACAATACTTATCTGTGCAGTTTGTGGATCTGTATCCACATGGTAGTTTTTTTATCCATGCTCATTGATTTCCTTGACATACCCATTGGGTGCTTTATTCCAATTCAATAGTTCACAAGAGCTATCATGATTTTATCTTCCTTTCCAAGGTTTTTTCACACGGGAAACTACCCACTGTGTGCATGATCCCAATAGTTTACAAGAATTATTAAGATCTCCTCTTCCTTGCAGTCACTCACCCTCCAGGCCCAGGCTCATGCATCCCCTTCATTGTTATACAGTCTCTCAAGCGATCCATCTTTCCCTGCCAAGGTTTTCTCGCACATGAAAATTTTAGAGACTCTATCGAGTCTTACAGTCGAGGTGTCCCTCAGACTTGCTCGTCCGAGGCATACCTCGGCTTGTGTTACCTCAACACGATAATTTTCGGGCGATCATGGCTTATCACGAGGTTTTCATGGCTCAACAGTAGCCCCTTTTATTTTTATCATCTTCATCTTTGACAGCCTTCATCTGTTCCTTCTTGACAGATCTTTTCTCCTCACCTGTGTCATAGGTATACAACATTCGTGAGACATCATTATAAATTCCAACTTTCAGAATTTTATTGCAAATCTGTCACCTACAGATTTCCTATTCCACAATTTGTTTTCATATTTGTTCCACACAGGAACCTGATTCATAATCATGGGACTTTCCTTCCCATAACATTTTAGCTCAACAGGAAATCGGTCTTCCTTATGGGCTTACAACATTTCCATATCCAAGAATCCTTCTTCCTGCAATCACTCCTCAGCTAATCAAATTGTTAGTTCTCATGCACATACATTTTATTGCACCTTTACAACATCATCACAACAATTTCAGAATGGTGCATACTAACAATCAGATTCACTTTCTCAAAAGGGAATACCATTCCTTGCAGTTTGGATCAACAGACAATTGGTCTTTCCTATGGGATTACTTTACTGCCATATCCATGACCCTCTGCTTCCTGCAATTCATTCTTCAATAAGCCAATCAAATTGTTATATTTTCCATGTATATATATATATATATATATATATATATATATATTTCAAAACGTAATTCAACATTTGAAAGGGTTTTAACAAATGTGCCACTATCCCTGGCCACATTCATACCGAATGCACTCTTGCATTGTTATTCAAGTTTGCCACACTTTATGACTGGTTCTTGGCCATGGGGTGTTGGAATTTAACCAA
>ML782568.1:0-42831 GCA_009831015.1 Picea engelmannii | reverse complement strand
TGCGTTCATCAATGTACTAGCTTTCTCATCCCATAGAACGTAATGCACAACAAGGAAAGAATTGAGGGCTCTCCCCTTCTTCCAATTCTTTCTACATCGCCTGGGACTTTTCAGCCCAGTCAAGTTATCTCTAAGGTCTCACTGCCTTTCCTTAACCATAGCTTCAACCAAGCTGTATCAGTTAAACGTACCCATTTATTGATTCAATCATACTCAAGGGTTTACTGGCTTCTTACCAACCATACTAGTTTCCACAATTGCTCTTTTTCTAAGCAGCCCTGGGTTAGGCTCATCCTAACTCTTAGGATACTTCAACATGCTTTAGTAGAAACTCTTTGCTCATAATGAATCATGAACATGTGCATCCTACACTCTTCCATTCTGTTATCAGAATGGTCAATATTCAGTTATTAGTCTTCTATTACTTACACGATTCTTTCAAATGTAATCTAGGATTCTTATACATGGACAGGCCTTGCAGCCCATTGTCCAACCTTCAACAATTATCAGGTTTGTGACTCTGTTATTCTGACAGAGACCTTATACAGTTCCTCCACCGGGAACTCCTTCAGCATGAAACTTCCTTATTGCAGATCCATCACCACTTGTGATGGCCTTAACCTTGGGTCAACCTTTTAGTGGTCTACCAAATATTCCCCTTAAGGAATATAAACATGCATCTTTGTTAACTTACATCTATGGTGTACTTAACCACTTTCATAATCCTAAGCCTGTATGTAGCTATCGTAGGTATATTTCATAGCCTACATACATTTCCATTTGTTTTTTTAAATCAATCATCTCAGGATTGTTCACAGTCCTTCTCATGTGATCTTCAAAGGCATAAACATTTGCCTCTTACCATGCCATCAGAGCATCGTCACTCATTTACTCTTTCATTTAATTGCACTGGCTTTTCCTGGGGGAATGGAGTACATTCCCCTTAAGCTATCATTCAAGATGGAACCTTTGTGACTCTTCAAAACGGAGTCAACCATGTATCCATGGTATTCATTCAATTTTAGCAAGTGTAATCCTTTCCTCACGTTTCACTTATCAGGGAAATCATATTGGACCTCTAGTATACTTATACTTTTACATCATACATGTGCATTACTTGCACATTTAATATCATTCATACCTTATTGGTATTAATACCAGGCTTCCTATTATGAAGCTTCACAATGCATTAACCTCATGCACTCAAGTACGATTGAACACAAGTAAGTATTCATCATACTGGTTCATGCCTTGTCCTCACGTTACCACTGACGACGACCACTATCCGAACTAAAAGGCACTTCACATTTTACAATTTTGGGATTTCTATTGCAAGGAACTCTGGTTCCTTGATTCCCTGAAACCCGATAGGCCGAAATGTCGACCTCTGAAATGCAAGAATGCCTATCCCCGACGTTCTCCTCCAAGGAGGTGTCTCCCCGGCTTGTCGCGTTTCGCGACTTCAGAACTCTCGATGTCAAGCGTTCTGACTTTCCATCTGTGGGATTCTCGAAATATCGATTCCCGATATCCTGATATGACCGCAACCCCACTCCTCTTTGTGTTGCATTGTTGTGACTTCAGGGGTTTCATCCCCAAGAGTTCAGATTCCTCCTCTCCAGGACTTCTGAAATGCTGAATCCCGGTATGTCGAAATGTCAGCTTCCTATTGCGTCCCTTCAATGCCTTCGGGATTTCACGTTTCACGATCCTGCGATGCAAGGGTTGCCCGGTCCTTGCTCCTTTGACTTCCTGGTACCCTAAATACCAGCGTGCTGCTATTGAGAGATCAACGACCACGATCCAATCCGCATCCTACAACCCTGATCCTTTTTTGACATTTTTTCTGGAGGGGTCAAGAGTTCCAAACTTTTTCCCTTCGCATCCCCGGTACCAGGAGTGCCAAAATGGCTCCCTTCGGGAATTTTCCTGAAACCTCAATCCTCCACCACTTATCCTCTAGCAATGAATGGTCCCAATGCTTTCGGGACTTTGTGGCTCGGGACCTCTAGTCTCCCGAACTCTTACCTCTTGGACTCCTGGTATCTGAAATTGCGAAATTATCTGTGGACGATCAATGGTCCAGATCGCTCCTTGATCAAGGGATATGATCTTTTCATGAATTTCTCATTGCTTATCCCAAGTCCTTTGGTTTTGCAAAATTACGGTATCTCCTCACAACTAACCAGTGCGCTACTTCTCCAAGATCGAACAACTTGAAACATTTCGGTTCTTTTTGAATGGATCTTGACTTCCGATCCTATCCAATCTTCAAAACTCTTTTTTGAAGGATTTCTCCCACTATCTCTTCTGAGCTTTTAAGTTACTTACATGACTAATCTCATAGTCATAAATCATACAAATATTACCCTTTTTTCATGGGAACAACCAACAAGGGTCACTCTTTGGAATTAGCAACAGTCCCAAAGGACTCCTTAATCTTGCTCAAACAGATTATCCTTGTTGTCGATCCTAACCATTATAGGTCAGGTAATCTGACCCTACATATTTTCATCAGTCCTCTCAATCATGAGGAGTTATAGGCTCATAGTTTAGTCTTTTAATAACGCAGTAATCATAACTTCCTAAGGATCCTACCAGTCCTTACCAGATTTCCCAAATCATGAAGGAGTTCTTCATTTGGATCTTAATTCTTACCTAACCAGCCATCTCAATTGCAAGAGACTCTACCTGCTTTAGTAGGTAGCCATCGTCACACTATAACAGAACAACACAATTCATGTCCCTTTTCTAGCTAGTGCAGCTTCATAGCACAATTTATTCCACCTCTGTTATTCACACTCAGGTCTTATTAGTAATACTGATAAGTGCATTCCTACTCCTATAAGAGTAGTTATCATTTTGACAAAGGAACAATATAATTCCTTTGATGGAATTCAACAAGAAATTCCAAAATCACAAGTTCAATATGCATCTTTTCTCCTCAAGGAGTAAATGCAGATAACAACGTCTCCTTATGCGGCTCATACATGAGCCCAAGCAGGCCAAGTGTTGTAACCATGCTCTGATACCAATTTGTCACACACCCACTACGAGAACTAATATTTTTCGGATTTTTCCTTCCTTTCACCGAGGAATAGAATCCCCAAATTCCTATGGGGCCTGATGCAGACCCTACCATCCCTTATCCTTACCCATGTGATCATTGGCTATGACCACGGGCCTTACTGGAGAGGTGTTTCCAGCTTTCGCGATTCGGGAAATCACGATGCATGTGTTCCTCTGCTCTCTTGTCTCTTTAAGTGCTGAAATCCGAAAGGGACCAACAGTTTGTCCCATCTAACAATGCCTAGGATTAAAACCTGGCATCACACCTTTTGGAGTTTCGTGTACCAGGTTTTCGCGGTAGAAGAGGATGAGGGGTTCATACCCTTCGGTTTTCCGGGTGCTGAAACATCGAAAAACCAAATCTACATGCGCTAAGCCATATAAGGATTTCACAAGTCAGGAATTCGGGATTGGCGTGTACCGGGGACTTGCTTCTAGATATCCTAGGTGCCGAAATACCGAGACATCAAGACTTATCCTCACTATTATTATTTCGAGGTTTCACAAGTCGGGGTTTTGCGACCGACGATTACAAGGGAACTGACCCTTGGGTTTCCCGGGTGCCGAAACACTTAAACATACAAACTCTAGACACACTATGTCATTTCGGGGTTTTGCAAGTTGGGATTTTGGGATTGGCGAGTACACGAGACTTTCCCTTAGATATCCCATGTGCCGAAACACCGAAACACCGTATCTCATCCGCTCTATTATCATTTCGGGGTCTAGCAAGTCGGGATTTCGGGATATGTGCAGACAGGAGGTCCCACACTTAGGTTTCCCGGGAGCCAAAAATCTGAACCATATATCCTCTAAACTCACTTCGGGGTTTCGCAAGTCGGGATTTCACGATTGACGAATACAAGAGATTTTCCTTTTTAGGTATCTCGAATGACGAAACTCCGATGGGTTAGATCTCTGCCACGTGTCACCCTGGATCTAATGATCCAGAATAACCCTCGCAATTTTGGTGATTATGAATCCTTGTTCTTCACCACCCTTATATGCCTAAGTTCTGAAACCCCGGTGGCTTCCGGATGTTTGCGACCTATCCTCCAACGATCCAACGGTTGAAGTGATTTTGAGACTTCTTTCTTGCACCTATCTCCAGATCCAACGATTGTCGGTCCCCGCTCCATATTTGACGGTTCTATACCGTTTGTTCAGATCCTCTCCTCTTGCGCGCTATCCTATGTGTCTGGACATAGGATTTCAATGGTCCATATCCACACTCTACAGTTGATCTAAGGGCTGTTGTTGCTCTTCCTCTTGAGCTTTGGCTTTCTTCCCGATCTCGGAGGATTCCAACGCTTCAAAGGTCTCAGTCTTCGATCTTCTACTGTGAGCCGACTATTGGGTCTCGCCAACACTTACGAACAACGTTGTCCCTCCTGAGATTTCTTAGCTATGAAGGAATTAAAAGTTTTTCGCTCTTTCTCCTGGGCTTGACTCTTAGAAGAGTCTTCCGCTCACCCCTTGCGCTCATTCATCAAGTCTAGGACTTGAGTGAGTCTTGGTCTCTACTTGCCTCATAGGGAGCCTGTGCATAACTACACTACCTCTCCCGAGCTTAACAGAATTCATCCTCCAAGGGATTCTAGACAACTAGGAAGGTTGGCATGTGTACATGAGACTATTCCTAAGTTCGATGAACTCACCGTTCATGGTTCTAACTCAAGGTGCCTCAGGACACAAGTATTTACGAGTACCAATCATGTCCTATCCATATAATCTCTTACTGGCCTAATTATACAGCCAAGCAGTAAGGAAAGAGACACAATATATCCATTCAGAAATCAAGCACAATTCCTGAAACATACATCGTATAACCAAATTCATGCCTAGTTACAGCTAAATTACACAGAGTAAGAAATCACTTATCTATTATAGGTTGCTGCCAACCAACTGACTGTGGGTGTTCGTCCTTCCACCCGACCATAGGCTCAGAGGCATTCGATATTATCACTCTAGCCACCCTCGTGCTAAGCCATGATATCACCAGGGAACTCTCACTCTTCTCGAGGGTTCTCTCTCAGTTTCAGTTTCTGTTCAGGTCCTATTTTCTGCAACTCGGAGATTTCTCACTCGTTTGTGGCCTCGGCGAGGTTTCTCAGATGCTCTTCGGCATCAAGCTCGCGACCTTCTGTTCATGATCCACTGGAGAGCTTCGTGCCTCTCCCTTGCGAGCTCCTGTTCTCGTCTTTGTTTCCTTCTCCTCTCCTCTGTGTCCCTCTTACCTTGAACGATTTTTCCGACCTATCTTGTTCCTTCTGTCAGAAGGAAACTCAGGTCTGTAGGTCCCTGCAGTACTTCGGGCTGACAACCAATGTTTCCATTCATGGGGGGGGTGGTTGGTGATTCAACCACCGTTCTTTCTTCATTGACTGCTTTCCTTTACTTGGGATTCAAAGGAGGTTTGTCATCCTTATCATGAAGATTTGGGGTTATTTGATATATGAACCCTCTTGTATGGTTTTCACATTCTTCCTCTAGTGATATCATGGCTAGTACTTTCAAGGCTTCACCCCCACAGTCAGTTATTGGCAACTCAAACAATAATACATTTACATTTTCCTCATGCATTAGCATGATAATTCCTATTCTATGATTAATTACAAATTGGGGGAAACATGGGTGTTACAGTTGATTACGATCTTCTTTTTTGTTGTTTCCTTCACAATGATTTAAGCTTATTTGATACCTAAAAGTGGAGGATCTTCTTTGATAATCTATATCTTCTGTAATCTTCTTCTTTATTTTTCTTCATTTCTAGAATGTTATTCTTTGAGGGCTCACATTCTTCCTTCTTGATAGGACCTCTGATGATTTTGACATATCTCTTAGCCTTCTCTTCATTCTTCCTTTCTAGTAGACTGTAACATTTCTCTTCAACTTTCTTTACTGATGGTGTGGAGCTTCCTCTCTCTTCAACGATTTTTTTTGAGCTTGAAAACTTCTTCTTCAAGCTTCTCACAATCTTCTTCTTTCTTCATCATCCAGATCTTCATGATTTATTTCGTTCTCTTTGCTTCTTCAAGTTGGGTATTCAAGGTGATGATTTATTCTTCAAATATTTTTTCTTGTTGACTAAATTATGCTTCAATATTGTTTAAGTCCCCAGATCTTTCCTTAATATGACTTGTCAAAATTTCTTCTCTCTTCTCTGCTTCCTTTCTTTATGATACTATTTCAGCTTCCAAACACCATTTGTCTTTCAAATGATCCTTGAGAGTTTCCTTATTCACTTTGAATTCATCCAACTAAGCTTTTAGATTCATGACAACCTTCCTGACTTCTCTAGTACCTTCCTTTCTCCTGATCAATTCTTCCTTGAGGGACCTATTTTCCCTTCTTTCCTTATTTAGCTCACTTAAAACACTGATTAGTTCAACCTCAAAATCCACTATGACTTATTCACATTCTTCTTCTTCTGAATCTATTTGACATGATGAGCATCTTTATTCTCGTTCTGTCCCCGAATCTTCTTTAATATTCTATGGCTTTCTGATGTTATGAGATCCCTTGGAATAAATATTATGTAGCTTATCCCATAGATCTTTGACTGATGAACATTTTCCACTTTGTCTTTTATCGGATCAGGTAATCCTTCTAGGATGAAATCCATTGCTATTTTGTTGTTTTTCTTCAATTCCTTCTTAGCTATAGTCTTTGGTTTCTTTGAAGCAGTGTATCTTGTAACAACAAATTTCCAAACATCATACCCCTGTGCCTATAAAAATGTTTTCATTATTTTGCACCATATCTCATATTTCTGACCATCCAGACCATCAAACATTGGCATTCCATTTTCTGATTATCCATTCTCCATGATCTACCTTCCAACGATTAGACTGATTATGAAGGACCTTCTCTAATACTAATTGTTGGAATATTCACCAATACTAAGAGGGGGGGTGAATCAATAAACATATAACCATAAACAATGCATCACATCATACACATATACACAATACACTAGTATTTTACGTGGAAGGGGAAACCACACAATTATTTCTTATATATCAAAGATTACATTCATAGGAAACACCAACTTCCAAATTCTCTAGAACCAACTAGAAGGAGGCTCCAACCTAAAGGAAGCAAGCTACAACTCCTTGAATTCTCCACCTCCAACCCCCCAATTTACAGGATCCAACCTGAAGGAATCTCCAACTCCTTGTATTCTTTGGCTCCAACTAGAAGGAGGTTACGACCCCCTGATTTCTTGTCCCCAACACGAAGGAAGCTCCAACTCCTTGTATTCTTCGGCTCCAACCAGAAGGAGACTACAACCCCCTTTCCTTTCCCCTTCCTTCCTCCATGAAATATAAGTGTAGACTCAACCTGCCATTGCTACTTTCACTGTCACTACCACTGTCACTATCACTACCACTATCATTGTCACTGTCACTACTACTGTCACTGTCACTATCACTGTCATTGTCACTATCACTGCCACTGTCACTGTCACTGATATACCATCATCAACCTGTCACTGCCACTGATAATCACCATCAACGAGACCAAATCCACTCACATAGATCATGTGCCAAGATCACCAACAACATCTCTCACCATATACCATGGTATGCCTCAAACATGTGCCATAACATCATCAAGATATGTATCTCAAACATGTGCCAAAGGTATATGCCAATATATCCAAGATATGTACCAACCATATGCATCAAACCATGTACCAAACATATACCATACATCCAATATGTGCCTCAAATCATATGCCCAAATATCCAAAACATGCCTCAAGCATGTATCATAACATCAAGACATAACCTTCCAAATTCATATAAAAACATACCTCTGATTCTATAACAGACCTGGTGCATCATATCACATATACCTTCTTCATCTTCAACAATAAGAGAATAATATCTTCATCAAGATTTACCTCAATCTCGTGGGACTAGTTTTTGGATTATTCACAAACCCTAACTTTCAAAAAGACTAACTCCATACCTATAATGAATAAAGGTCTGAAAATTGTACCCAGTATTATTCAATATCTTCTTTGAAATTTCTCAAATTTGACTCCTTGAATCGTCCATGATTAGGAGTTATAACGAAAATGGCAGACCTTGCTGAATTCTGGCTTATTTTGGAGAGCGAATTTGTAGAGAATTCCATGCATTGAATATTTGATATATAGTTCTGAAACTAACAAAAAACATACTATGGATTGTATGATTTCCAATTCAATTGGTCGCACAGAATTTGGATCCTCTATGAAGAAGCTATGACTATTTTTCTCAGAACACCCGTTTGAGACTAGTTTCAATACTATTCAAATACCCTATCTTCCACAGAGTGTATCTCCAAGAATACAATGACCGACAATCTGAAATTGTTACCACATGTACCCTGATATGTCTTCTCAACAGCCTCTAAGTTTCACTATCTTAATTATTCTAGAAAAAACATTATAGCGAAAAATGGTAAGATGACCTTTAAATACCATACCTTAGAACACATCATCACAAGACTTCATCCTCCCTTGGAATTTCTCCCTTCTTCACTTCATATTCCCTTTGAATTCACCTCATATCTCCTTGTTTACCTCATATAAAAATAAATTGAGTTGATGTAACAAATGAACTCCTAGGTGCCTTATTTATACTAGATCTAACACCCTCTTTTTAGGGCCGACTTGACCCAAATAACATTCAAAATAGTTTTTAATGATTACTCCATTGGCGTCAACTTTATAAAAAATATCCTTAATATTTATTTTAATATTCATTTCAATGGGTCCAACTTGTATACCTTGTTATAACCACTTTTCTTATTTTCCTTAATTTTGGGGGCCAACTTGTCACTTCTTGTTGCAACTATTTAGGGCTTCTTAACCATACTTCGGGGCTTCCATCTTCAAGAGGGAATATCTCCTCAACCATGAGGAACTGTGTGGAATACCACCTACTGTTGGAAATGAAATGATGAGGACTATCCATATATGAGGGGTTTTCATGCATGTGCCATGCCCTTCATCCTCTTTTTCCTCAAATTGCTTGGGGCTTCATGACCACACCTATGGGGATTCTCAACCACTTAAACACTTAGCCATATTTCCATAGATTCTTGTAGACTTCTTCAAAGTGTCTTCCTGTGAGGGAAATTCTTAAAGTTACTCTATAAGGGGACCACTTTGGATACTTCTCCAAATACACCTATTACTTCTAGAGGCTTCTAGACTTCTTCTAGAGTTGAAATCAATCATTACTTCTAGAGGATTTTGTGGATTTTTCACTTCTTCTAGGTTTGAACATGGTTGACATCAATAAAAACCAAATATAAAACAAAACTTTCCTTTCTACATGTTCTTCTTTCTGTTTCTTTCCATCGAATCTTTCATGTATTGTCAGACAAACATGAAGATTTGGGTCTGAGTAGTTATTTCTCAAAAGTATTTAGTCATCCTGTAATATTTTATGTCTAGAGGAACAATATCGCTCCTTGTAAAAAGGAAATTGTAGTTTAATTACAGTGTATCAATTTGTCATTGATATTGTTGAGGTTATTGAGACAACTTTCTTTTCCTAAATGTGTTAAATTTGTCACATGCGAGATATTATTATTGATTCCTCTATAGAGAGATATTTTGGGCCATAACTTTAATGACCTCTCAAGACTTGATATTTTGAGCGTGATATGTTTAAAGTGTGCCTATCATATTCTTTATTGAGTTTTAATGATGCACTCTCCTAAAGTTCTCTGATGACACGACCATCTTTGTTTTTCCTTTCTTCTTGCAAAGTCATAGTAGATTCAAGATTCATTTTATCTTACAAGAAAGAAAGATTGTCTGTTGAATGGAGACTACAAAACCTTGTAGAAAAAAAATCCGTTGACACACTTCATCTTATATTTTATTTAAATGATATGATGTATATTTGTATAACTATATATAAGGGTTTTACATTTGTATATATTATATTTCGTGGAAGATATCTCATGGTTTTCTCTTTAGCATTCACCCTTTACATTCATTGCAAAACCATACAAAGAATCTTCCAATATTTTAGCCAAAGAGGAATACCACCTCTCTAAAAACACAAGAGGATTCATATCCTTGTGAGGTTGACCTTAAGACCATAAAATGGTCTATTAGATAAACATGCATGAAATTCGTGCATTTTCTAAAACAAGTTCATCTCAGAGGAAGCAGTTGTTAGTCTAGTCCAAAATATGTCTAGTGAGAATTTGGTGAAGGAAAAACCTCATAAACATAGAAATATTGTTGAGCCAGTCATAGATAAAGAATTTCCATGGAGTTTCTTCGATGGGGCCAATCAAGGCCATCCAACGTGGTGTGGAGCGAGTGTGGTGCTCTTTATATTAGAAAATAATTATTACAATATCCTATTCGCTCTAGGATGTGGAACGAATACTAGAGTCGAGCTTGCATCTATGTGGGAACTCATGCTTATGGTAAATTATCTAAATCTATGAAAGGTCCAGTTGTATGATGACTCCAAAATAGTGTTTGATTGGGTTAATGGTAAAGGAGATATCATGGTGGCTTGTCTTGCAGCTCATAAAACTTGGGTTAAGGACTTTCTCTTAGCCTTATAATGGTACTCTTTTAAACATATATATCATGAGCTTAATACTGTAGCTAACAAGCTATCCAAAGTCGCACTTGAGCTAAAGGATGGAACCTTTTAGTTTCAATATTTTTTTGATGGTCAGCTTATGGAAGGTATGAATTTTTATTTGTAATGGAAATATGTATGAATGAGTAGAATAAACAAAAACTATGAATGATTTTTGCTATTTTGTAAAGAAAAACACATAGAAAAGAGAGGATATTAGATATAGAAACAATCATTTTTTCAATTGGAAAGGAACAATATTAATTTTTGAAAGTAATCCTTTCAAGGACCAAAATATGTATATTTTTGTCAATGAAATATGATGCTTTTTCTTGCTCGAAAAAAAAATATAACCATATATTTAAAATATATATGCACAAAGAGACAAGGTTAAAGGTGAGCCATGATTTATATAAAATAACCAATTATTTAAATATATATGTACAAACAACCGTGGTTTATATTTAAATTAGATATCCCCCAAATTGGGTGCCACTTGGTGTGAAGGATGACGATGGGAAGGATGTGGTGGCGGCATGCCCTATCTTGTCAAACATGCCACTCCCACATGAGAGATATTATGATAGATGCATAGGCATTCAAGTCATGGAGTGGGAGAAGATTGGAATGGACTAGCAAGATGATCTCTAGACAATTCATAGTTAAGTTTCCGTTTATGATTGATAGTGGTTTTGGTATCTCTGTACATTACACTCTTTCTACCATGATGTTAGTTTATCAGTTAAGCATGGAACAAGGGCATTCTATGGCTCACTCTGACCCTTTTTTTTGGATTCTGTTCAACCTCCGGTTCAATCTTGATGTGATTTTTGTGCCTTTTCAAGCTTATATATGGCACATTTCCATTATTATCTTGAATGCTTCCATGGCCCTTCGCGTTGCTCGTGCAAGGAAGACTCCAATATGCCAAAATTGTGCAACCCTGGCTGTGGTGGAAGATGCAGAGTTCTATGCTGCATCAGTTCCTCAGGAAGCTTAGGCTGACATGCTAACTTTTGAAGATGATGTGAAGATTGTTTTGGTTTCCTAAGAAGATGAAGAGGTCGATGCACATGTGGGGGATATCATTCTAGACCTTGGATGTACACGAACAAGGGAATCCAAATTCTATAGGAATATGGAGCTATACTGGCACAATGTGACCATGGTAGCTCAAGGAATTCTTCCCAAGGACCAAGACTATAGGAAATTTAAGCAACGTCTGAAGGATTTGGAATATCAGAACAAGATTCTCATAACAATGGTTTCTTGGCTTGTTAATGGAAACACTGGCTCTTTCTAGGATACTTGGGATGGACATATGCAAGATGGGTCTTCTATGGATACAAGACTCAAGGCCAACACCTCCTCACCTACTCCTTAAGTGCCTCCCTTCTATGAATGAAATAGACTTATTATTTTTGGTGAGGCTTTGTATGGGTCTTTTCTTTTTCAGATGTTCAAGTTTATCCTTTATGGTTGTCTAACATCCTTGTTATTTAGCTTCATATAATTTATGTTGTTTACAATCATAATTGGTTATAATTTTGGTTATAATTTTGGCTTGGTTTCCCTCTCTAGGCAAACCAACAAACATGGATTTTTTTGGGTTTTGCTTGAAAAATCTTATGATATCTGGAACAATTAGGACAATAAACATATCTGTACATTCTATTAATAGTTGAATAAAAATAAAATATTTAAATTAGATATGCACAAAGAGTCAAGGTTAAAGGCGACATGTAGCCATGATTTATATAAAATGAACAATAATTAATTTAGATATTCAAGGATAAATGAAGTTCATGTTTTCATTTGGAATCAAGTTGAGTTATGAGTGCGATAGATAATTGTCTATATTTCTTTTTCCATGTTATTTTGTAGAAAGGTGGTTTGTTTCTTTGTATGCTGATGTTTCAGAGGTGGTTATTGGATTATTGTTTAAATATTCAACGATGGATAAATGACATTTTATTCGTCTATTTCATAATCATGGGAGAGAAAATTAGAATGAATGTTGTTACAAATCAATTAATTGAATAAATTAAGACAAATATAAAATAGTAGCTGAAGGGAATCTTGTCACAAAAAATTCTCCTTGTTGGAAAACACTTAGGGAAAATGGTGTTAAAACCAATCAATGGAATAAATTAAGACTGTTCAAATTATAATTAATTTTCCAAGCGAGGAAAAGGATAAAATAGTAGCTTTGGGGCAGCTTGTCACACAAATTTCCTCTTTATTCTTATGTCCACATTATTAGAATGTTTTCACTTTATTCTTATGTTTGCTACTACATAATGATTTTATTATAATCCACTTTATTTGTTTTAAAATAACTAAACCAACCTACATCCATCTTATCCCTAGATCTATCAAGCGTCAAGAAGGATTAAATCTCTCGAGGTGTGGACCTCTTTTCGAGTGAAAAACTTGAGGAAAGGTTTGCACCTCAAGTTTTTTCGAATAAAATAATTTCAATCAAAATATCTTTATGATTTTTATTAATAATATTAATATGAAAAATTTCTTGAATTACTTCAGCATTCCTATTCACCTTTAGGGAGTAGGCTAGTATTAATTCTCTTGTATTGAGGGTTTGAGAGCCATATGTGAGGAAATATGTTGTTTGTTTTCCTTTTTTTCATTGAGGGACTTATGAGCCATGATTATGAACACGTGATACTATTTTTCATTCTCTTTTATTATGGGTTGCCAGCCTTAGTCATGGACACATGCTCTAATTTCCTTATTTTATCTTGAGTTTTCTTGTGCCATAAGCATGACCACATGTTTCTAATTCTTCTTCTCTTTTATTTAGGGTCTTATAAGCCACAACAAATTTGTGAGTCATAAGCATGGTTACATGTGGTTGATTTTCTTTCTCTTTTACTAATTGTTTTGTGAGTCATAAACATCGCCACATGTTGTTGACTTTCCTTCCCTTCTATTAATGGTTTTATAAATTGTAAGCATAGCCATACTTTTCTTAGTATACTTCTCTTATATTGATGGTTTTATGAGCCACAAGAATGACACACAAAGGAGAACATTTTTTGCAAGGAAAAAAGTTGTAATTTCCTTTATTTCAAGAAGGAACTATGAAATTACATTTAGCATGGTATTTGAGGACACTAAAACAAAAAAAAAAATGTATTATTTCCAACTCTATAATATAAAACCATGTCTAAGAACAAAATATCTCCAAGCTCTACAACTATATCTATCAACTAAAAGTTAGATAACTATGTAGCTATAATTTTCAAACATTGTATCTAAAAGAAACCAAAGGGTCAATCTAATCCATTGTTGGCCACTTAAACCAATTCATGTAAAGACACATATATGTCTATTCCATAGAGTAACAAAACATCAAACAAAAAATTGTCTAAAATCATAACATCTAGCTCCTACTCACTAGAATTTGTTATCTCTAGTAGTCTTATTGGAGCATTCACAACCCTCTTGTACAATCCATTTATAACAACATTTAATTCTCAGAAAATATGAGAACAAGAGAAATTTTCCATGCTACTCATAAGCTCTTTGATCCTACTAACAAGATGATCTAGGGACAAATTTAAATTCCTACTCTGCCCTAAAATCTAGTGGATCATAAATTGAGTCACAAAATATACGAAAATCATGGATTCCTTTTTCCACTGCAATCTCCACTAGTAGTAGGATAGTCTTAATGTTAGCCATGTTATTAGATCCAAATCCTAAGACACATTAAAAGGAAAAGGAATTATGTTGATAAAGGAGTAGGGTGCCTCTCACCCCACACTTCTTGGAATTTGCTTCATAAGCATTATCAAAGAACTGACATGGCTTGGACATGTTGATATGTAAATTCTTAATCTACCTCAAGACCTTAAATTTGATTTCATTCTTGTAATCTTCAAAATAAATTTTGATATTATAAAAAATATGTAAGGGGGAGATTGACATTTCCTCAAAAAAATCCCATTGCTAGCTTTCCAAATGACCCAAAAGACCAACAAAAGTAGTGCTTCAAATTCTTCTAATCTCTTACTCTCCCACCAAGATTCAAGGATATCTTCTAAGGAATTACCTCTCCAATATCCAATCAATTTAGTGAGGATTATTGTTTCATATCACACTTCCAATGAGAAACATGACCAAGCAACATATGAAAAACTATCTATGCATCAACTTTGCATAGTGGACACCATCGATGATCCTCAAAGGATTGTTTGAGAAAATTATCCCTAGAAAGGACTTTGTTGGAGAGAAACATCCATAGAAACAAGATGCATTTTAATGGAACCCTACTCTTTTAGAACTTCTTCCACCACCAAAGAGAATTCTCCTCCTAATTAGAGGAAAACATAACCTGTCCCTAGTCTTGGTTGTGTAGAAACCATCAACAAGATTTCTTGTCCTCCTCTTGCCTAAGATAGATGTTACTAGATGCCAATTTTTGAACAAATGTATCCCACTCTTTTGCTTCTAAATTCTCCAAAATAAGAGCTTCAAACCTTAACCAACCTCCTCCCCATAATAATGGGCCATCCCCATCCTTTAATCTTAGTAATGAAGTTTTGTTGAAGGATCTTAGAGAGGTCTATAGATCTACATATAAACATTAATCTTCCCCCCATCTCTATAGGGGTCCATCCACAATATGATGCTCTTCCCATCACCAACCTTCTAAACAAGCCACTTCCCTACCAATAGGAAGGCTAGGACCAATGCTTTTGAGACAATAGATGCATTAGTATGGGCTTTGATAGGTTTCCTAATCCATTCCATAATTTATAGTGGGTGGATATATTTTTGGACCAAGACATCCCTCCATAGACTAGAACTTACAATCACCTTCCATAAAATTTTGGTAGAAAGAGCCTTGGAGAAATGAAATACTTTCTTGAGGCCCCAACCCCCTCCCTTGTTAGTCATTTCTAACCTCTCCCATCTAAATAGATCCATATTCTCCTTTGCACGCCTTCCAATCCACAACAATATGGAAATATTTCTCTTAATCTTATGCAAAATGCATTTGGGAATATAAGCAAGTGACTTCCAATAGATAAGGTTGGCTTCTAGCATATCCTTCACCAATGTTAATATTCCCCTTAAATATATCCACCCAATATACCATGAAATAACTATATTATCAATCCTACTAGAAGTCCATATCTAGTCTGAAGATCCATACTCATTGGATTTAATTCAAACCCAAGGTATTTGAGTCCACTCTGAAAATATCCTTCCTAAAAGGGGAGCATTATTTTATAGATCTTATCTAGCCTTCCACAACTATAAGAAACATTATGAAAGATTTATGTTGGTTCACTTCCATCCCTGTGGGGTTACAACACAACTCCAAAGAACAATGAATAGATTTTTTATCCCTTAAGGATCCATCTCCAAATAGTAAGACATCATCTACAAATAACAAATGGGTTAGAGATATATGAAACCCTAACTTGATACCTTTCTGCCTTCTAGAAAATTTTTCATCGAGGACAATTTTTCTTAAACCTCGGCTATAAGAATAAAGAGGATGAGTGAAAGACGACAAATTTGCATCAGACCTCTCCAAGGCTGGAAAAAGGAAGAAGTTGAGCCACTGATCAACAATGACAAATAAATATATGAGTAACATCCCTCCACTTAGTTAACAAATTCACTCGAAAAGCCTACATGTAACATCATCAATCTAAGATATGACCAAATAACCTTATCATATGCCTTAGATAAGTCTAGTTCAATTATGAAGGAGGATTTCTTATTTACCTTTATAGAGTGTAGACCTTATTGAGCTATGTATATAGCCCCATGAATTTGTCTACCATCTAAAATCCAAATTGGTCACTTGAGATAGTAGGAGATATCGAAGGCTTAAGTATTTTGGCAATATCATAGAAATAATCTTGTACAAAACCTTATGAAGTGAAACGGGTCTAAAACCTTCAAAAAAATTAATAACATCTTTCGTAGGGATCATAGCTAAGAAGGTAGAATTAAAATCCCCCAGAACCTTACCAAATCTCCTATATTCCTCCACAACCATTAATAAATCCTTACCCATCAAATCTACAAACCCTTTAAACAATACAATAGATCAACCATTATATCCATGTCTCTTATATTTCTAGAAAGAATCAATAACCACTTGTAATTCCTCCATAGGGACCTCATTCATACGGGTCCTATTTTGATCCCACCCTATAAAATTAGGGAAGAAAACTATCATCTAAAATATCTTGGTCCTAGGTGGTTCCTTAAAAACATTATTGAAATGGTTGATGCCCACTCTTGCAATACCCTTGAAACTGTGAACCTAATCCCCTCTCTCATCCTTTATGCTTCATATAACATTTATATATTTCCTCATTTTGGCATAGTTGTGAAATAATATAGTATTCTTATCAACTCGAGCTATCCATGTTGTTATGCTCCTATGTCTCCATTTTTCTTCTTCCCAATCTAATAACTCCTTTTTAATAGTTTCTTTAGTTTTAAATTCTTCAACTATGCATTACTAAAAAAACCATTCATATTGGATTTGAATAAATTTGTTATATCCTCTTCCAAGCTCCAAATATGCTCTTATGAATCCTTGAATCTGACCTTTTTCCATTCAATAGGTTTCTTTGTTATTATTTTTAACTCATCACTAAACTAGAACATTATTGAATCTAGTTTATTATCATAATGCCTCCATTAATTTCAAATCAATTCTCTAAACTAAGGGTCCTTTAGCTAATAAGAATTGAACTTTAAAGGACCTGAGGGTTTTGGGATAGTATCCCCCACTTGAAGAAATATAGGGACATGATAAGAATGCACTCCTTTTCCTATCCACAATCTTATTATTTTTATTTCCTCAAATTATAATTCTTGGGAAAACCTCAGGCACTTCCCCTCATTCTAAGGATGGTACCTAGGGTAAATCGACCATTTGCAATTTTGTAAACCTAACCTAGCGAGGACATCGAGTGAGGCCAATAAAATACATAGAGACAACCATATCAGGGACTTTACTCCAATACCTTCTACTTTTAAATCACAACACTTAACCACTCAAGCTAATCCACTGGGCTTCCATGATCTTATGCTACCCATATTGTCAAATATTTTTTCAATGAAAAGAAATATATTGAGTCTCTTGGAGACATCCCCATCTCTCACCCTATTATTTCTCTAGGTAAATATCAAAATCAATGGCTCTATGTCACATGGACCCACATCCTTAATATTTTGAAGGAAAAATTCCTAAAGGGTCCATCATTCTAACTTCCTATTGATCAACAATTTAGTCACCTCGATTTTCTGCTCTTTGGAGTAATAAAACATTTTTGTTATCAGAATAAATAAATTTTGAACGATTAACAATTCACGGTGTATCCCTCAGTCTCAAATTCGTCACACATTTCTCAAATTCAAAATCCGAGTTTGTATGCTCAAGATATCCACGTTTTTTTTCTAGAAGAGAACTTTTTTCATGTGCAACATAGTTGGTTTCCCTCTCGACACTAAGTTTCATCTCTTATACTTAGTCTCATTCTTGGTACTTAGTCTCGCTTCTCCATACTTATCCTGAGAGGAGAAATGGAGTGCTAAGTCTTGGTTCTTTCATTCTCTCATAATAATTTTACTTCTCATTCACTCTACCATACTTAGTATTATTGATTATTTCCATATTCCAATCCTTCCTACACTCTACCACTCTACCATACTTCGTCTTATTTCTTATTTCCACATTCCACCTCTCATCTCCCCTGCACGATCCCAAGCCCCTTCTTCTCACTTCACACTCCCAACACCCAAATCCGATCCTCTCTTCTCACCTCATCACTCCCCCTCTCTACCTCTCGTCCTATTCTCCATACTTATAATATTTTCAAGTTTTCATACTCCACTTCACACTCCACTCCCATTCCCATACCCCCAATCCTCCGTCCGATTGATCTGTTCCCTTTAATTATTCTATTCCCCATATTCCCTTCCCCCTCTCTTCACTCGACTCTTCCCCCACCTCCAATCCCCTACATCTGAATACAATCCTCTATCTTACCTTATCACTCATCCTACCTCCCTTCTCCTCTCATCCATCTCCCATACTCTCACCTTACTTGATTTATTTTCCATTCCTCCTTTTTTCACTCTCCCACATACCCCATCACCCTCACGGATTCATGACGCCGCAACACTCCTTATCACTCCACACCCGATTCCAATCCATATCCAATCCCCTTAGGCACTGTGATACTCTACCCCCGCGACACTCCAACGACCCGCCATAGTTCCACCTTTCCTCTTGTCCATCTCCCACTCTCCTATACTTAACCTTTTTCCTAATTTTTATTCCACCTATCACATTGAAACACATGACACCTTATCCACCCTATCCAATTGAGACATGTGGAAACCAATCATATCATGACATGTGGCATATTATCATATTGTGACACATGTGATATTACTGGACGCTGACTGGGAAATGACATGGACGCTGACCTCACCCCCGCAGACCCACGATGTCGCGACACTCCTTATCACTCCAAACCCAATTCCACTCCACATCCGATCCCCTTAATATGCCACGACACTCCAGCCCCGCGACACTCCATAAACCCACCATACTTTCCCCTCTCCTCTCATCCATCTCCCACTCTCCCATACTTAACCTTTTTTCTAAGTTTTATTCCACCTATCACATTGAAACACATGACACATTATCCACCCTATCCAATTGAGACATGTGGTGACCAATAATGTCATGACATATGGCATATTATTATACTATGACACATGGGCTATGATTGGATGCTGACTGGGTGATGACATGGACACTAAATGGGAGTTGACTGGGCAAGTGGGCCATCAAAATTTTTATTAAGTCATGAATTTTCCTAAGGATTGAACTCCATAATCTCCTTTGTTCCACATGAAGAGTATGGAATATTTTTCATTATAAACACCAAAATTTCAACTACCACAATGCAAGTGGGATTTAAAAGGGCGGATTTTGATCAATGGCTAAAATTGATCCATGAGTTAAATGGGCGACTACTGAGCAACGACCTTCAAAAGTTCATAACTCAAGATATGGGTGTCCGTTTTGTGAAAAATATACCTCGTTGGAAAGTCAATTCGACGAAGAAGACAATGAAATAAATTTTAAGGGCTGAATTTGGCCATAATTCTCCCAAAAATTAAAATAAAATCTACTTTGTTTCCATGGTTTGTTGGTAAATTTGTTTGGAACCTAGACTTCCAGAGGCTATAACTTGAGATCCATAACTCCACATTTTTCTTAGGAGGACTCATTGGAAATATGGAATGATGAAAATTAATCCTTGAATGGTTTCCATGGCTGAGAGGTCAAATGTCATGCTCAAAAAATTAAAACACAATCCACTTTTAAAAAGGTAGTCAACTTGAAAATTTGAAAATAAAAGTTTATTAAATTTCTTTTATTAAAGATGAAATGGGCCCCACTTCTAGGAATGAAAGTCAATGATATAAAGTCGTTAATGAGGATTAAATGAAGCATTAATTAAAGTGGTTTATTCCAAAAAGAAAGCGTGTGAAAATTGTAGACAAAATCCTAATACTTCAAGAAGTTTTGAGAGCATATTTTAAAAAACAAAAGAAGACACCATCAAAGAGGGTGGGAGTATGAAGTTTCTACAATGGTGAAGAGTTTGCAAGAAGCAAACATATATCTTTCCAAGATTATGTGAATTGGATTGATCAAAATTTTCTCCCTACATTTTCTTCCTTTGTTTCTTTCCATCAAATCTTCCATGCATGTATGGAAAACATGAAGATTTGGGTCTGAGCAATTATTTCTCTAGAAATTTTTAGTCATCTTGTAACATTTCAGGTCCAAAGGAGCACAATCCCTACTTGTAAAAAGTAGAGGTAGTTCATTTTAGTTCATGTACTTTTCATTGATACCTTGTTGATTCTTTTTCAATTCTCTTGTTCCAAACATTATTGAACTTGTCGTATTGGGATATTGCTATAAATTTATCTTGCAAAGAACTATTTCGGGGCATTACATTAGTGATTTCTCAAACTTGAGTTGAAAGCATGTGATTTCAAATGTATTTCCTATCAATTTTGTTTTTGAGTTCCAAAATAAGTACTCATCTAAATTTCTTTGAAGACCCGTCTATTTTTACTTCATCTTGCAAAAGTCAGAGCAGATTCTAGGTTCATTTGATTTTACAAGAAAGGCAGAATGTTGGTTTAAAGGAGACTCCAAAACCTTGTAGACACAAATTTCTACTGCCACATTTTATCCTTTCTTTGTTTAAATGAGATGATGTATATTTGCATATTTATATAATTGTATATAAGGGTTGTACATTTTTATATATAATATTTCTTGGAAGATATTTTAGGGTTTGGTATTTAGCATTCACCCTTTGCATCCATCATAGAACCATACAAAGAATCTTCCAACATATTACATAGGAGTACCACCTCTATAAAAATGCAGGGGGATATTTTATCCTCATGAAGTTGTTGTTGGGATTGTGACCAATCCAAACATGAACACTCCCCCCTACAATTATCTGTCTTAATTTCAAATTCATATCTCCTCCCACAATGACATTATCCCTCCCCAGTTCTAGCTTCCCAAAAAATGACTCCCAAAAAACTTCCCTAGCCAAGAATTGACCATAAACATTAAACATATTGAAAATTGAATCTAGACATAGAGAGAACAACTCAAGACAAATGACATTTTGGGTAAAGGTTGCACTCTTAAAGAGGAGGGTCTTGTATCATCCTACAACTAGACCCCCATATTTCCCCTTAGCAATAAGTGATTCAAAACTCCACCCAAGAAGAGTAGACATTAACAAATATTTTACCTTACTAGCCTCTATAATTGTTTCTTGAATGAACATCACCTTAGGGTTATTTTCTTCAACTACTTTCTTTAGGAATTTTATTTTGTAGGCATTCCCCATGCATCTTATATTATAAGAGGAAACAATCATTTTGAACCCTTATAGTAGGATTTTCTTTCTCTAGGAGCACCTTGAATAGTCATTTGTTTGCTAGATAAGACTTCTTTGTCTGCTTGTTTCTTTGCTTGTCAGAGGTAAGATTTTATTCCAGGACCATATTGGGCTTCACTCTGATCCATCCCTATATCTCCTTCTACTCCCTCATCCTCCAATACTATACCCTTTTTCTTATTTTATCTTAAATGCTAAGTTGTATTTCCAATAACAATAAAATCTGTCTCATGAGTACATAGTACTAATAGTATATGTGGATTCTACTTATGTCTTCTTTGGAATGATCTTCCCCACCTTGTAGAAGTCCCTCCTATAGCTTTAGAAGGAAATCCTTCATGGCAATTTGGAACCTTTACCCACTTTCTAGAGGGCATACTTTTAAAAGGGATATCTTACTCTGTCAGAAAAAATTTCCACCTCTTTTAACTCCTCTTGATTAATTGTATGATGTCCAAATCAACCAATGGAAAGACATCTTGTCAGGATTTCTTCATTTTCTTGTTCGAATCCTTCATGTTAATCACATCCACAAAGGTTAAGGGATTATTATAGGTAAAGGGAGAGGGAATACCAGGAAAATGTTACCTCCTACTCTATATTTATGCTTTGACTTGGGCTTCCTAACTACTATTTTTTGGGAGGTTAAAGGCTAACACTTTGGCACTAGCTATGTCTTGCAATATTTTTTAATCAATAATTGAAGAGGGTCCTTAGAGATTGCCTTACCTTTCAACAAAGAGGGATAAAAAACCTTCCTATTATCCTCCTCTAGTTGGCTATACACATGTTCCATGTCCTCCATTCTCTCTTCTACATATTCAACCTCGTTAGGCATATCCGTTTTAGGGCATGTTCGCTTGAGTTCACCATACATATGATAGATATAACACTTAAAACGAGTATTTACATAATATAACGTCTGATTATATGAATTCCCCACCTGGATATCAATACCTTCAGGCAACCCATCTCCCAAGTTCATTTCCCCAGATTTCCCCTTAGCACTAAGTGCTTTAAAACTCCACCTAGGAAGATTAAACATTAACAAATATTTTACCTTCCTAGGCTCCATGATTTTTTATTGAATCAACATCACCTTAGGGCTATTTTATACAAATATTCTCTTCAGGAAGTCTCTTTTGTAGGCACTCCCTAGGTGTCTTATATTATAAGAGGATGCAATCATTTCGAACCCTTATAGTGGGTTTTTCCTGCTCTAAGGGTTCCTTGAATAGTAATTTGTTTGCTAGATATGACTTCTTTGTTTACTTGTTTCTTTGCTTGTGAGAGGTAAAAATTCCTTCTAGAACCATCCTGGCCTTCACTCTGATCCATCCCTATATCTCCTTCTACTCCCGCATCCTCCAATGCTATACCATTTTTCTTAGTTGATCTCAAATGGAAATGTTTACTTCCATTTGGAATAAAATATTCATTTGATGAGTACATGGTAGTAATACTTCCTTCCTTCTTATTCTTTGAAATGGTCTTCCCCCCCTCATAGAAGTGCCTCGTATAGCTTGGGATGGAAATCCTTCATGGGACTTTTGAACCTTTACCCCCTTTATAGAGGGAATACTTTTAAGAGGGATATCTTATCCTACAATAAAAAAATTCCACCTCTTTTAACTCCTCTTGATCAACTATAGCGTCAAAATCCACTAGTGGAGGGGTATCCTATGATAGTTTCTTATTTTTCTTGTTGAAATCCTTCATGTCAATCACATTATAAAAGGTTAAGGGATTATTCTAGGAAAAGGGATAGGGACCTGTTGGCATAGGGGTAGACCCATGGTTCAACTCCAAGAGCGCACCAACACGCCCTAACTACTAGCCCTTTCGGCTACACCTGCGAAGCAGATGCAGTCTCACCCGAAGCAGCTATGGGGGGGTTGCAGGACATGAGTGTCTACAACCAAGGGAAATATCAAGTGGATCCAATAGCAGAACAATACAACATGCATATATCACTTATCAACTTAGATCTACTCCATACACCTATTAGATCTATCACAACAATGCCATAACAATATATCAAGGAAAAATAACACAACATAAATCACACACACAAGAAAAATATTCGTGGTTCATCCTCTCTCTAGGGCTATGTCCACAGAACTGTGCTTTATAATATATTAAGATGAATCATATGGTTCTTGTTTGCGCTCTTAGCTAGCAGATCTTCTCTCTTCTGCTCTCTTTCTCTCCCCTCCTGGTGCACCCATCTGTAGGGTTGATCTTCGCACCCAGCTGAAGACCTTACAATACCATAAGGCTCTCACACTTAGCACTTCTCTCTCAAACAACAATATTCTCTCACAACATACCAACAACCACTAGATCGAGTAAATCAAACCTCAACCAACCCTCTTCCCTCATATAGGTTCTTATTTATACATTACAATCACTTACCGACATCCTTAGGTCGAAACCTAGGTGTCAAAACCCTAGATACCAAAACCCTAGGTGTCTGAACCCTAGGTCAACTTGATCCATGTTTTCAGGGCTTCGCCAACCTGACTTTTATTCCTTCTCACGCGGTGCTCCAAAGCATCTAACGATGGATTTTTCCACTTGCTGAGTTGTCCACGATCCTTCTTCCTTGCTGATCTGTCATCCTCAATCTCCTCATCCAACGACTTTCTTTATCGGGCTTCGCTCCATCTTTTCTTCTCTTTTTCTCACTTCGACCCAATAACAGTCACTGTGTCTTCCACACAGTTCACATTTCACCTTTTCTTCCTTGATCTTTTCTTCCTTCCATAACCAAGGGCCAATAGGCCCCCAACACTCACCTGTGACTCGTCCCGAGGCACTTTAGATCAGATATTCCTGTTTTACTTCGACTTCGGACTGTAGAGAGTAGCCTTTGCTTTTTGTGCGATGCCTCCTCATCCTCCTTGTGTAGACTGTCTTTTCTATGTATGGTACCCAGTTTCAACTGCACCTAGTACCTAGACCCTTTTCCTTATGCTTCTACTGAGAGCTGTTAGGCAGCTGGTTGTGATAGTACAACTTTAGCCGGCTCCCATTCACTAATCCTTCCTTCCACTCTCCCTTTAAAGTCTTCAACTGCGCAACTCCTCCTTCTGTAACATGAGCGACCTCATATGGTCTGAGCCAATGTGTTCTGAACTTCCCAAGATGCTTCATGAACTTACTGTCATATACCAGTACCAAATCACCTTGTTTAAATGTCTTCTTCTTGATGTGCCTGTCATGGTAGGCCTTCTCTCTTTCCTTCTGTACTTTTGGATGGAATCCTACAACAAATCTATCTTCTTCCAATTCGACCAACTGTGAAAGCCTCTCTTTAACAACGCTAATGTCATGCAGATATGTAAAGGAAACAATTCTTAAGCTTGGCACCAAGTATTCCATGGGAAAAACAGCTTCGAGACCATAAACCAACTTGAAGGGGGTTTGCATTGTTAACTTCTTGCAAGTGGTTCTATAGGCCCAAAGTACTTCTGGTACTCTTAAATCCCAGTCATCCCTGTTCAGACTGCAAATCTTGGTTAGTGTTGTCTCCAATATCTTGTTGAACGTTTCCACTGTCCCATTTTCTTGTGGATGGTAAGGTGTGCTCTTTTGACGACGGACTGGAAATTCCTCTGTCAAGGCTTCAACAGTCTTATTTATGAAATGTGTGCCTTGATCACTCATAAGGATCTTTGGGCATCCAAACCTAGTTATGATGTCATCAAATATGAAGCGCACAACTATGGTTGCACTACAATCCTTAACTTCTCTTGCTTCAACCCATCTGGTCAAGTATTATGTTGTTGTAATTATGTACCTTGCTCCTGTACGCTTTCCTGGTGGGTTTATAGGTCCCACGAAATCAATGGCCCATTTCTCAAATGCTTGTAGGGTCAACTATGGTGCTAGTGGAATTTCATCTCTTTTGGGTGGTTTTCCAACTCTTTGGCATACATTGCAGGCTCTGGAATAGTCTTTAGCATCTCGATGTAAGGTAGGCCACCAAAGGCCAGCTCTCAGAACCTTCTACATGGTTTCTTTACCTGCATAATGTCCTTCCGCGATGCCTTCATGAGCTTCTGTGAGGATCAATGGGTGCTCTGCCTCCATAACACACCTTCTCAATATCTCATTAGGTCCCATCTTGTACAGATGTCCAACTATAAGTGAGAAGTCTGCAGCATGCACTACTAGCTGTTTCTTCTGAGGAATTGTATATTTATCGATATTTCTAATGGCCAGTAGCTATGCATTCGGTAGTGCATCCTCCAAACTGGTCGGATCTTCACCATGTTCCAACCTTGACAAGTGGTCAAGACCTTTGTTCATTCTCCCTGGATTTACTATGATCTCAAAGTCATATTCTTGAAATAACATAAGCCATCTGCATATCCTTTTCCCCAACACTGGCTTGTTGACTAGGTATTTCAATGCAGAGTGATCATTAAACATTTTAAAGTGTCCTCCCAACAAGTAGTGGCGAAATTTCTGCAATGCATACACCATGGCTAACCCTTCTCGCTCAGTGGTGGTGTAGTTGACCTCTACAGTTGATAGCTTCCTGCTAGCAAAATCTAATGGGTGGTTAATCTCTCCTTCACCAGGTTTTTCTAACACAACTCCTAAAGCAATGGAAGATGCATTGACATGCACATGAAATTCCTTGGTCCAATATGGGAAAACCAGAATAGGCGCAGTAACCATTTTCTGTTTTAGTGTGTCAAAGCTTTATTGGCATTCTCCTATCCAACTAAACTGAAAATCTTTCTTCAAATGTTTCTCCATAGGTGTTGTGATCTGAGCATATCCTTTACTGAAATTCCTGTAATATCCTGTGTGTCCCAGCATAGTGCGCAACTGTTTGACTGAAGTAGGAGGTGGCAAATCAACTATAATGGAAATTTTAGATGGATCAACCAACAATCCCTATTTGCATACAATATGAACCAACAACACTCCAAATGGTGAGAATAAGATCCACTTCTTCAGATTCAAAGCAATTTGACACTGCCTGTATTTGTCCAACATTAGCCTTAGACATTCAATATGATTCTTTAATAAACTAAAAACAATCCAATCATCAAAGTATGCTTCTAGAAATTTATGCAAAAAATCCTTGAATTCTTTGACCACCACCCTGGAAAAGATGGTCGGGGTATTCTTTAATCCAAATGAAATCACTATATACTGATAAGACCCCCATTCTATTGCAAATGTGGTTTTTTGGCGATCTTCCTTGGCAATCTAGATCTGATGGTATCCTGAAAATCCATCTGTAAAAGAATTTACTTCCTGGCCTCCCACATTATCTAACACTTCATCAGTGAATGGTGTAGGGAAGGGATCATGCAAACAAGAATCATTTATCTTCTTGAGATCTACACAGATCCTGATCTCTCCTGTCTTCTTGTCTTCTACCACCATAGGGATAATCCACTCTGACTCTTCGACAGGTTCTATGATCCTTGCTTCTAGCATTCTGTCGAGCTCAATCTTCACTTTCTCCTTATATTTAGGGTTCAATCTGTAAGGTCTCTGTTTGAATGGTCTTGCATCTAGCTTTAAAGGAATCCTCATCTCTCCCATAGGCCCTTTAATGCCCTTCATATCAATGAACTTGGTTGGAAACAATTCCTGATAATCATGTAGTATTTTTGTAATCTTGTCAATAGTGGAAACATCCCAATAATCTCCAACATTTGCAAGCTTCAGTGTCTGTTCTGTTCCAATATTGACCTTCTTAATCTTGATTGGGTGTATAATGAATGGTAACTCAATTCCTGGTTCTTCCACATCTCTTTGGCCTTCTGTTTCTGTAATGTTCACCTTTCTTGGATCATCATCTTCATCAACATTGATGTTGTAACAACCTTGTAGTTTATGGAGAGGCGCAGTCCATTCATCCTCTTCTTGCTCTAAAGGGAGGCTAGAGGCCTCCTCAAATAATTTATGTCTGAAAATTTGTAGTGCTTGATCTACTGAAGGATGTTGAATTTCAAATGAGAAGGTGGTTACAAAATTCTCAGTCATACATTTCCAATCTGTAGTGAGGGCACAACTCTGCTTGAAGGTACCATTTGATAGGTGTTGTGTCTAGTGTGTTGATGAATTTGTTTACCCACTGTCTTTGAGGAACGTTTCTCCAGGCTTCCTCATAGCTTCACACATGGTCCTTTAGGCAGCTTTGACCTGTGTATTGAACTTCGCAGCCTTCTACTTGTGCTGAGAACCACACTGTCATCAAGGTACGACACTGTACCCAATCTGTAATGTTACTTTTGTGTGCCCCCCACCATCTTGCTGGGGTTGCTTTCAGGGCCTCATCCATCACCAACAGTCTTTGTTGCTTTGGTACACTCTCTTCAAAGTCCGACAAGAAGGTTTCTAAAGGATTTAGACCATCAAAGGTGGGTAAGTTACTTACTGTTGTGTCGATCCAATGAACTTCTCTGGTTAGTCTAGCACATCTTCTTGTAGATACTTCATACATTTTATTCTGCCAATTCTCTAGTGCTTCTTCTGAGTATGATGAGAATACACTGTCACTTTGCCAGCTTAAGTTTCCATCGGCTGTAGGATTAATGTAATCCTGTTGTCTGGCTGTTAATTTGTATATATTTTACAATTCATATGCATAGTCTTCTTCTCTAAGGGGCTCTGTGTATCGCTGACCTTCATCTGGATCTAAGGTTGCAATGACCCTAAGGCTATATTTTTCAAAAGTCATATGTATCTTCTTTAAATCAACCACAATGGAATTATTGAAGGCCCAATCAATTCCTAACAATGCATGATAAGGGAAATTGTCATCAACTATCTCAATTACCTCAAAATTTGCAAATTTTCTGACTCCATCAATGTCCACAGGGACATGTTCCAATCTGCCAAATGGACTTAGAGCTTGTTGATTGGCCATCCTAAGCATGATAGGGGAATATATCAAATTTGGTTTTCCCATTACTGCCCAGGTTTGCTTCGTCATGACATTGACCTTCGACCCTAAGTCGAGGACTACATAATCTATATCATATTCGCCTATTTGAGCATTCAAATGTAATTCCTTATTGGTCCTTCTCTTCTTACCAATTTGATGTACTGCCCTATTCAGTAAGGGATCTATCTTTCCTAGCTCATATTGTCTGATTAAAGTTTGTAGTTCTTGTACAATGCTCTCATCCTGAATCAACTTAACACAAGTATATAGAAATTCCATGAGCTTGCTTACCTCTTTTCCTTCTCTTGGTGAAGAAGAATGATCAAATGCCTCAGGCATTCCATACTCTCTTACTTGTGGTCTTGTCTTTGATGATGAACCTTGGTCTCCTTTGAACCTTTTTCTTTCTTCCTCAAATATTTGTCTTTCTTTCTTTGCATCAAAGTTTTGGGTCTTCTCTGCAACTTTCCTAATTCTTGAATCTTCTGTAGTCCTCCCTTGGGTCATTTTTTCATCTCCTGTAACAATTCCTCTAGTAATAACAATGACTCTAGGGTCTTCTCTGCGAGGTTCAACTTTGATCAAATGTATCTGTAGGTTCTGCTGAGGTCCTCGTTTCTCTTGAAGTTTACCCAGCAATGCTGAACACTCTTCAATAACATGCTCGAAGGAGTTGCAATAGCTGCAAGTAGTACAAAGGTTCTGACAGTCCCTTTCCAAGTGTCATGGCTGTGCATAGTTATAATAGATGATTAGTCCTCGGCCTCGACCCATACCTCCTCCTCGTCCTCTTCCTCTGAATCCACCGCGAGGACTGAAGTTTCCTCTCCCAGAGGAGTTGTACTGTGTAGAGTTTCCTTCTTGTTGTACTTCGCCTTGAATCTTGTATATGTCTCTTTACCTTTCATGCATGAGATCATAATCCCTACAATCCCTATCATCATGTCCCATGGATTTACAGAATGTGCAATACAAATTTGTGAGTGTCTGAACATATTTTTGCATGTAGTAGCACTCACTAGGACAATGCCTATTTCTACATACCTTGCACTAGGGTAAGGTGACTTGTTTCAAAGGGCTCGGAGCTCCAGAGGCCAAGTATTCATGGAATATAGGGCAATGATCCTTGTCATGGACTTTTGATTTGTATCTGACACACCAGATGTATTCTCTTTTATCTTTTCCCTTGTCTTTCTTCATATCTTCGACCTGCAAAGACAAACTAGTTAGTTGACTCAAGATCTGACTCATACCTGAGCTGGATTCTCCCATAGGGGCTGATTCTAACTTTATGGCGATCTCCAACGCCTGAGCTCGCAACGAAATCTTTTGCCGCATCAAAGGAATTCTGATGTGTGTTAAGAGGGTAGCAATGAACCATTCCTTGTTCTTCTCATTTGGAATCTGAAAAGTCAATCGACCTGTTAGGGTCTTGAATCTCTGATCAAACTCCCAAAATGGCTCGGCTACCTTCTGCTTGATCTCCTTCAGTTCTGTAATACATTGGGACCCCGACTTAGGTTTCTTAAATTATGCAATTAACACATTCTTGATCTCATTTAGTGGCTTGGGCTGCGCAAGTCCTTGGAAAAGCTTCATGTACCAACTTAGTGCGCAATCTCTTAGGGTAGTGCTAAACTGGGTTCTTTTCACTGCTTCATCGGTGACATTCTTAATATTCCATACGACTTCACATAGGAACCAGTGCTGGTCAGGATCTTCAGATACATCTCCCCTAAAGATATGGAGTCTCATCTCATCTTCCATAGATCTTCCTAGGGTCCCTGACTGAGTATGTGGTGGACTAATAATGACGGTGCTTTGGATGCTCTGGTGGCTTGGATTACTCTGATTGATTAATACTACTGAATCAACAGGAGGGATAATAGAACTTACTTCAACAGTCTGCGCAGTTCCTGAAGTTTCTGGCTCGTCCCGACGAAGTTCTTTGGCTTCTTCTTCCTTTTCCCTAGCGGGTTCTGAAGGATCTTTGTCAGTTAGATCTGCTTCTTCTCCACTGTAGAAACCCTCATCCCTGTAGTTCTTCTTGAACATGTTCACAAGATGAACTTCTCTGAACACTTTCCCACTGCGTGTATGTCCAGCCTCTGTGTCGTTGTCGCTGTCCAAATTTTTGAAAATTAGCCTTTTCAGATTCAACCAATCTATTGTATCTTCAAGATGTTCTTCTCATGCAACAAAATCTTGATTCTCAACTTCAAAAAGTGTAAAATTTTTCGTTTGGGTTCCTTGAAAAAATATCTCTCGGCTTGGCTATACGATTCTACTCTGTCAACAACAAACTCGGTGATGTAGCCTACAATGGTGCTATCAAACCAATGATCCACTACTCTTGACATGATGTTATCAACTCTCTTGACCTTCTTGATCAACGCCGATGTCCAAACTACAGGAGGTCTATATTTGACCTCAAACTGGGTATCTGCCAACCTGGCTAACCACTCGTATAGTTCCCGATGGATTCCTCCAAAGAATATCTCATGTATATTAGTAAAAATATGTCTCTCCAACCAATCCTCTGTACTTAGATTAGGGTTCTTGTTCTGGGCTTCAACGAAGTCCTTTTCTTGATCCTCTATCCACTTTTGAATCTCTTTCTTTGATGGGAACCACCTTGACATTCCCTTAAGAAGATTCTGGTCTTGACAACAGAACCATTTGTTGGCATAGGGGCAGACCCAGGGTTCAGCTCCAAGAGCGCACCAACAATCCCTAACTACTGGCCCTTTTGGCTACACCTGCAAAGCAGATGCAGTCTCACCCGAAGCAACTATGGGGGGGTTGTAGGACAAGAGTGTCTACAACCAAGGGGAATATCAAGTGGATCTAATACTAGAACAATACATCATGCATATATCACTTATCAGCTTAGATCTACTCCATACACCTATCAGATCTATCACAACAATGCAATAACAATATATCAAGGAAAAATAGCACAACATCAATCACACACACAAGACAGATATACGTAGTTCAACCTCTCTAGGGTTACGTCCACAGAACTGTGCTTTATAATATATCAAGATGAAGCATACAATTCTTGTCTTCTCTCTTAGCTAGCAGATCTTCTCTCTTCTCCTCTCTTTCTCTCCCCTCCCAGTGCACCCAGCTGCAGGGTTGATCTTCGCACCCAGCTGAAGACCTTACAATACCAGAAGGCTCTCACACTTAGCACTTCTCTCTCACACAACAATAATCTCTCACAACATACCAACAACAACTAGATCGAGTAACTTGAACCTCAACCAACCCTCTTCCCTCATATAGGCTCTTATTTATACATTACAATCACCTACTGACATCCTTAGGTCGAAACCTAGGTGTCAAAACCCTAGATACCAAAACCCTAGGTGTCTAAACCCTAGGTCAACTTGACCCGCGTTTTTCAGGGATTTACCAGCCTGACTTTCCTTCCTTCTTGCACGATGCTCCAAAGCATCTAACAGTATATTTTTCCACTTGCTGAGTTTTCCATGATCCTTGTTCCTTGTTGATCTATCATCCTCGATCTCCTCATCCAACGACTTGCTTTCTCGGGCTTCATTCCATCTTTTCTTCTATTTTTCTCACTTTGACCCAGTAACAGTCACTGTGTCTTCCACGCAGTTCGCATTTCACCTTTTCTTCCTTGATATTCGCTTCCTTCCATAACCAAGGGCCAACATGACCACCGAGAATACCTCCTACTCTACTTTTATGCTTTGACTCAGGCCCCCTAACTACTATTTTTTTGGGGGCTAGAGGCTAGTACTTTGGAACTAGCTATGTCTTGAAATATTTTTTTTAACAATAATTGAAGAGGGTACTTAGAGATTGAATTATCTTTCAACAGAGACGGATTAAAAACCTTCCCATTGTTTTCCTCTGATTGGCTATGTGCATGTTCCATGTCCTCCGTTCTCTCTTCTACATTTTCACCCTTGTTAGGCATATCCTTTTTAGGGCATGTTCGCCCAAGGTGACCATACATATGCTATATAGAGCACCTAAAATGGATCTTTACATAATCTGTATCTTGACAATATGAATGATTCCCCACATGGATATCTATACCTTTAGGCAACCCATCTCTTGGGGTCATTTGCACACAAATCTTGGCGATAGAAGTCCTATCAAGTGGATGTATTTTTTAATCTATATCCAACATCCTACCCAACTTATTTGCTATCAAAGTTGAGGCCCTCTCTCATCACAACTCCAATAGAAGAGAATGCAACTTCACCCACAACAACTAAATGCCAACCCTCTCTCTCATTGGATCAAATATAAGAGTCCAATTTTTTTTGGACAAAATGGAGCTATCCTAATGTCATTTCCTGTCCATGATGTTTTATTTGTATTTGTTTTCTGAAAGACAAAATTTATCCAACCCTAGCTAGTAAAAGGGAAATAGAAGCATAACCAAGTTGTTTTTTCCATACCTTTCTCACCTATATGCTCATTGATTTTTCCGACATAAGTCTACCATACATTTTTCCTACGAATGTTGTCACTTGATAAAGTTGCACATGCTCCATCATGGCCCAATATTAGCTTCATACCTTATAATCTTTGATTTACACATTTTGACTTCCTTCCTTCTCTTTACCAACCCATCCTCAACACCCTATGAGCCTATGATCTTTTCACTTACCTTAGGGACAGTTTCAGGGATATACCGATTCGTTAAAACCTTACTCTCACAACCTTTCTTAGATGCTTCTAATATGCCCAAGTCCACCACCTCTGACTTTATATGGACAACTTCAACATTGTTCATGGACTGTTGGAGATCAGGCCTCCTTACAACCCCATCATTACCCACCAACTCCACCTCAACTAGAAGTACTTTTTGGCCTAAACTGACATAAATCTCTAAGATAAGACATGACCATTTGGAAAATTTTGAGGTCTAAAATAAGCCTCAAAACAAAACATGTATTATCAAAATCAACTTTAAAATAACCGATCTCATTTTAGAGGATAACATCATCCCCTGGAGACGAATTAACATTGTTTGAGTTAAAAATTATTATTTGTCACATTATAAATAGTGGATGAAAACCCATAATTAATTATAATAATGCTTTAAGAAAAATACTCATAATTAGAAAAAAACTCATAAATTAATTTTGAATATGATATAAATATACCCATAAAATAAAATACTCTTAAAATACTTTAGAATACTTTACTTTTAAATATATATAAAATAAAGTACTCATATTCATTTGTACATCAATCACTTTATATTTAAATTTAAAAACTATTTTTTTTTTTTGTTGAAAGAGGTTGAGTTTATATTTACCAGTGGAAGTGAGTTTTATATTATACATGTGATAGATGACGTGATATAATATAATATATTATATCATGTGATATGGCATGTATAATATAAGACTTATGCTTCTATAAGCATAAGTATTATATTATACATGGCATATCACATGATATAATATAACATATAATTCAACTCATATCCATGTATTATATATTAGTTTTATATTATGTAATATTTTTAGGTTGAACCTCAATGTAAATGTAAATATAAATGTACTTAAGCTGGTGAGATGTTTGATATCATTTTGTGTGTACTTTTCATGGTATAGTGTGTATATGCACTGTGCTCTAAAATGATGAAGTGTGCACATTCGAGGATATCGCGCACAACAAATTTAAGTGCGCACGATTTTGAGGCCAAAAAACCTTTGTGTATATGTTGTGTTTTGAGGTTGGTGAGTCGGGATGCATAAATGACAATATATCTGTAATGTAAATGTAAATGTAATCACACACAAATATTAATTAAAAATACATCACTACGGTAGACCAACCATGTAAAAGAGTATGGAGGACTAAACTCCACTAGTTAGGGAAAATAGGCTAAAAGTTAAGGATAATGGGCTAAGCTAGGGAGCTTAAGCCAAACAAAAATATTATATTAATATTCCTTAAAGTATAAAGTATGAATAATTATTTTATCCTAAGTTCTAAGGATGGGGACAAGTGGAACAAAGTAGTTCTCAACATGACAAGTGTCAAGTTGGGAACATACATATATATAGTTTGGACTTAGTTTATTTTCCAATCATTCCATCATTATGCACTCACTCTTTCAGTTTTCATCTGTACCTTCCTATCACTATACCTGTACCCGTACATGTACCTGTTCCTGTACCTAGTTAGCTTAGGATCTGGATTGAAGAAGCAGGTTGTCATGCCCATGAGCTATTATCTCTAGGTGATAGAATTGTTGGGAATTAATTTCCCGAAGGTGCCAAACTGTAACTACAGGGCTCTGAGACTCCTTGTTTGACCTGTTATTGAAGCCCCGGAAAGGAAGTGGGGTAGCCAAGGGACTGTTGAGTAGAGAAGGGGCACACTTCCTAGGGTGGCACATGCATGTGGGGAATGAGGGACTGTAGGATGTTAGTTCGAGCTGGCGCCTATGACAAAGTTTTTCTTATTGTTTGAGTTACATTAGCCTAGTTAGGAATTCCTTTACCCGGGTGGAGTTTAGTCCCATCTCAAGGGTGACACATTGCTGAGAGTTTTGAGTAGTGTGGTCTAAGGATGGGAGGAACATGGAAGGTCTGCACGCAGTTGGTGATATTTTTACCAAGATAAGTGTCAATTGTGTGTTAAATTACGTTCTGCATTATTATTTATGTATTTATTTTTATGAGTTTTTCCTGTGTGTGTTGCACATGTATTTTTATTATTATCCTGTATGAATCTATGTATTTGCAGAGTTTCTATATGTTTTAATTTTGTATACAGTTCAATTTTTTTTTGTGGTATAGCTTAGTAGGATGTTGGGGATGCTACAATATGGTATCAAAGCTCCAGTTTTCAACACTGAGCCTGGATGGGCTGATCAAGTTGAATTGAAGTGAAATTTCATAGAGAATTGATTTTGAAGTGGCCAAATTTCAAGCTACAGTGCGTCCATGGTAAAAAAAAAAAAAAAAAAACAATTGCATGGAATTGGACAAAGGCCCCAATTTTTGTTGTTAAATTCATGGGAAATTTGAGAAATTTGACCAAATGGTGAGATATTCTTAATTTAATATCTGTTCTAGCAAATTCATACATGGAATTGGTCGAATTTGAAGTTATAGGGAAGCCATGACATAAGGAGCGATATTAGTTGATTAAAATTCTCAATTCGTGAATTGAGTTTGGGAAAAATTCGTTCTAGGAATGTCAACCCACAACGATTTGTTGTTGCAGAGGTTGAATTGGTGTTATCAGAGTGAAATTGAACAAATTTCATAGTTGCAGAATTTCCATGGTGAAGATTGGGAAAATTTTGGCAAAAGCCCCAATTTCTGCAGTGGAATTCACGAGGAATTAATGCACAGAAAAATGAAGGTGCACACTAAAAATGAATGATGTGCAGTGAAAAGCTTATGATGTGTGGAAAATAAGCATGCGTGGCTGTGCACGCTAAAATTTGGTGCTGCGGAGTACAAGTTGAGATACGCAAAAAAATATTTGTGCGCGAGTGTGTGCACTTAAATTTGGCGTTGCGAGGTGCAAAGTTGGTAATACGCGAAAAATAATGGTGTGTGGGTGTGTGCACTTAAATTTGGCATTGCACGGTGTAGAGTTGGTAACGCATGAAAAATAACGGTGCCTAGGTGTGCACACTTAAATTTTGTGTTGCACGATGTAGAATTGGTGATGTGCGAAAAATAACAGTGTGCGGGTGTGTGCACTTAAATTTGGCAATGCGCGGAGTAAATCTAGTGAAGCGCGAAAAAATAATAGTGCGTAGATTGGGTGGCACATGTGTAATATTGTCACGCGCTGTGTGCACATGCATAATATTGGCATGAGTGGTGTGCCCACTAAGTATTGGCAGAGCGCAAATGAACTTTGTTGGTGCACTCACAATGTTGGTATGTAGTGCATACATGCTGAATATTCCTGCCACGTGATGGTTTAATAAATGATGAGAAGTGAGAGCGCACTAAAATTTGGCATGGTGTGGTACGTAGAGTGCAATGTGCGTGAAATATTAACACAAAAATTGTGTGCAACATGTATTAGTGCATGAACCAAAATTGTGCGTGGCAGATATTGACACGCGACACAAAAGTAGTGCGCACCAGATATTGTCGCGATAGAGAAGTGATCCACATTGGTTATAGGTACGGAGCATGTGATACCTTATGGTGTTGCTGCGCATGCTAAATATGGGTGTACATTTTCAAATTTGTGTGCGTGAATTCGTTTGGATGGTCTACAACAACAAGAAACCAATGTATTTCTGTGACATTTTACACTGTTTGAAGGTCATCTTTTTGCAACGCGTTTTTGAGGCCCTAAACAACGATTTTAGCAACTCAAAAACCACAAAAAAATTGTGTACTATTTTGTTTCTGAAATCAAATGAAATACCCCAGAGAGAGATTTCTATGGTGTAAACCATTCGTCAAATGAAGCTTTTATGAGGAAGTTACAGGACAAAAAGTGGAGGGTAAATTTTAAGACCCAACTAAGTTCGAAGGGCCATAACTTTCTACTCCGGAATCAGATTGAGGCACAAGAGAAATCTATGGAAAGATATTGAACAATATAATACAATCATGTAGCTGAATTAAATTTCTGGGCATGTTAAAAATGTTTAAGATGGCACAAAATGTACATGTAGCATTCCAGAGCAAAAACACTAATTGGCTTAGAATTGCAGTAGCCTGTAACTAGCATCCCATAACCCAGAAAGAGGTGAAACTTTGATAAAATATCCAAAATATGTACATGAAGAAACCCAATTGAGATCCTACCGAAACTCCAATGGATTAGGTGCAAAAATGCATAATTACAACGCAAATTTGCACCAAGTTGAAGTGTGAGCAAAAGAATTAATGGACAATTTTCAAATAACCATAACTTTATGCTCAAGACTCATAATTGAGCATGGAAGCAGGTGTTGGAAAGGTCTTGGATAGTAGAATATAACTATTCACCCATAAAATTGATCTAGGCAGTCAATTTTTCAGGAAATCAGAAGAAATAATTCAGATGCATTATTGAACCAAAATTGTACATAATTTCATGAATTTGTTAAATTATTTAGCCTAACAAGTTTTGTTGGCTGCACATTTTGCAAAGTTAACAACAATTATATCAGAACACGATCAACACATAGTTCAAAATCATGGAAGATACACAAGGGTATTAGAACCAATAAGATGAGATCAGAGGGATGCATTTCAATATGGGTAATGAAGGTACAAATTCAAATGGAGATGGAGAAGGAAATGAAGAAAGCATGAACTTGGTAGAGACCATTACAAGTTTGCAAAAGGATGTCAAAAGTTATAAAGATGATAATGAGAGGCTTATGAAATCCAAGGAGAAACAAGAGGGATTCAACATAAAGTTAATGTAAAGCTTGGACATAATAGAAAAGAATATGGATAAGGAGAATGACTCAAGCGAATCAGGAAGTCATAGGTCTCATGATGAGAGAAGAAGAACATGAAGTGTTGGCAGACATCACCATCACTCCCAAAGACATTCCAATAGGAAAGCACCTAGTAGTTCAAGTCCATCCCCTGTTAGGAAACATAAGAGGAGGTCTGGGGTGGATGAGTTACAAGGAGAAATGAACAAAATCAAGCTTCCTACATTTGATGGTGAGCACAAGAAGGATGAGGATGTAGAGACATGGATGCTAGGAATGAGGAAGTATTTTCAATTGCATAATTACTCTTGACATGTAGAAGGAATAATTTCCATATATCACCTCAAGGGAAAGGCATCCATGTGGTGGAACCAATTTTTGCATGTGCAACACATTGATGAGAAAAATGTTACTTGGAGGGAATTCAAAAGGTATTTTCAAAATAAATACTTGACTAGAGATACTATGAAAATAAAATGAAGGAGTTCTTTGAAATCAAGCTTGAGAGTATGACCATATATGAATATGAAAGAAGGTTTTTAGAATTGCTAAAGTATGTTTCTTTCATCAAGGAAGAGCCAGTTAAGATTCAAAGGTATTTGAGTGGGCTACCATCATTTATCAGTGACAAGATACAATATGATGATCCCAACACGTTGGAGGAGACCATAAGGCGAGCTAAATTCCTTTATGATCAACATAAATGAAGGCCAACTTTCCAAAAATCTTGGGAAGAAAAGATGAAAAACAATATGGAAGAGAGGAAGAAGGGGACTAAGCCACCATTCTTTAGAAATAATCCTCAGGGACAACCAACTTCTAGAGAACCCAAAATGACTGAGACAGTGGTAAAAAGACCAAGGAATCCACCTATTCAATGTTGGGGTTGTGGGGGAGATCATATGTATAGAGTTTGTCCTCATAGAGGTGAAAAAGTGAGGACTATTCACAATGTACAACAAGTTGATACAATGGAAGACATGGGAATAAATGTATTTAGGATCTATGCAGCCCTGGACAACAAACAAACTAAGTTTCAATCACATATGATTGAAGTGGAAGGTAAGATCAAGAACCAAACCATTGTTATTTTAATTGATTCAAGATCTTGTCATAGTTATATAGATCCTAAGATGGTGTAAATATTGCATTTGCTAAGAAGCAAGATTGGAAAATCTTGGTTGGTGCAGCTGGCTACTGGAGCTAATAGAAAAATTAAGGAGATGGTTAAGGCATGTTCAATGGACATGAATGGAATGAGCACTAGGGAATATTTGAACATCGTACCTTTAGGTTCCTATGAGTGCGTAATTGGTATTGATTGGTTGGACCAACACCATGCTATCCTAGACTGTTATAATAAGGCATTTACTTTCTTGGATGAGAAAGGGAACCTAAGGACAATACAAGGAATTCCCAGGGCAATAAACATCAAATAAATTTAAGCATTGCAGCTGAAGAAAAGTTACAGAAAATGGTGTCAAATATTTGTAGCAAATATGGAAGAGACACCTAAAGATAAGGTGTCAAATATTGAAGATTATGTAGTCCTAAAAAAGTTTGAAGATGTATTTAAAGAAATACTAGGATTACCCCCTAAAAGAGACATTGATTTCTCCATCAATTTGATGCCTGGAGAAACCCCAGTATCCAAGACCCCTTACAGGATGAGTGCACCAGAATTGAAGGAATTGCAAATGAAACTTGAAAAGATTATGAAGAAGGGGTATATACACCCAAGTGTGTCACCTTGGGGTGCCCCAATATTATTTGTGAAGAAAAAGGATGGAACATTTGTTGATTTTTGAATGTGTTAGGTTAATCATGAAGTTTATTCCATTTTATCATTTAACCATAATCATAAATGTTGCAACAAACAAGATCACAAGAAGAAGCACCATGCACAAGAACACAAAATGTATCCTGGGAAACCCTTCTCAACAAGGGAAGAAAAACTAGCCAAATCCTTTGCTATATTCTTCAAGAGAAAGACCTTCACCACCAAGAAATACCTTAGCACACAAGAGGGTGCTTAAAACCCTAGAACTCTAGCGCCCAAAAGAGGTGCGCACCTTTTCCCAAAGAAGTGTACTTGCTGAAATTTCCAAACTCACATAAAAGATATGATTCCACAATGGGGAATCTTCCCTTACTTATATTAGACTTGTCCTATCAACATAAGTGTCTATTGGATCAATAGGGTGGACCTCTCTAAGTCACATTATAATTCATTATTATTATTATTATTATTATTATTATCATTATAATTAATATTGACCAGATTAATTATATTTTACATTTATTATTTATCACATTAAGGTGGGGCCGACCTGTACCCTTTACATAACAATTAGGGTTACAAGAAGGTCTGACTCTTGAAAAATATATATATCAAAGGATATGATACACCCACTAGTGCTCATCAACTAGGGGCACATCTAGTTCATTGCATTACACAGAAGAAGAAGATCTTCACACATTCACTTGTGCTCGTCCACAGACACGTCCACTCTACAGATCTTCTTTCCCACCGCCTCACACAGGAGAATCATCTGGAGTCTTCTCGTCAACTCCTCTGCTCAGAGGAGGCTAATACATCATCTTCATTTCTATTCACATGACGATGCACCCAACACTTTTGGATTTCACACGTTCACCTTGTGCTCATCCACAAACACGTCTAACTCAACAGATCACCTTTCCCATTGGATACTCATCTTGAGTTATTTTCAACTATCTGAATGGAGGAGGTCATCTCTACGTTTCTATCTCTGTCTCAGGAAGGAACCGCGTACCCTTCTTTGGGGATTTCTCTCAGGTTTGTAAACTGAGAAAAAGACTCACTTAGCTGCAATGATCCACACCTCACAGGTTTGCAAGCTGGAGAATGTCTCACATAGCTGCAATCATCAACACTCCCTCTCAGCTAGGGAGGCATTATTCATCATTCCAAGTCTCACATGGATGTTCTTTGAATTTTTATTTTGGATGGAGTCATAAATACTCCCTCTCAATTAGGAAGGCATTTTTCACCAAGTCAGTCTGGTGCAGATGTCTGTAATCTGCTCATGTGTAGGAAGATACTGCATGTGTACGATTTTTCTTTTGCATCATATCTCTGATATAAGGATATTTCATCTCATCGTGTTTCGATCCATTAAGAAACAATGGGTTCTTAAGGAGACTTACACACGACTCTTGGTTATCATCATAGGATCCATCTCATGGTTAAGTAAATCTGTCAGAAGCTTGTGAGGCCACATTGTTTCACACACTTATTGTTATATACTCTGCCTCTATGGTACTCAAGGCCACAAAGTTTTGTTTCATGTTGCATTAGGAAACCATGGAAAACTTCACGGTAATACAACAACCGGATGTCTTGTTCCGGTCCACTGTACTCTTTGCTCAATATGTATCGACATATCGTGCAAACTCAAGTTCACACTTGAGGCATATCTCAGGTCATATCCAACTATGCCTCGTATATATCTCAATACATGCTTTACTACTATCTAATGAGTCTGTCTCTACTGACTCACGGATTGACTAAGAACATTCACTCCATAGCATGAATCAGGCCTGGTGTTAACCATATACATCAATGATCCAATCAGTTGTGGATCAATCTCGTCTAAATCATCATCATTCATTTTCTTCAAATCCTTCACGGTGGTTTTGCATTCTATCATACTAAACTTCTTTAATATTCTCAATGTATGTTTTCCTTGAATTAAGAAAATATCATCGGTCCTCTGTCATACTTCTTGTTCCAAGAAGTGGTGCATCATACTCATATCCTTCATCTCGAAATCAGAAGTCAAATCTTTCTTGTATCCAACGACAAGGATTTCTGAAAAAGTCATCAAAATCAAGCTCTCGTCACCAACTCTGTAATAATATAGGTTTGGATCAACACCACTCTTGCTAAAACCCAAACTTATCAATAATCCATCCGTCTGATATAGTTTCCAACTCATGGATGGTAGTACAGATGGAAGTGTATCGGGCTTACTGGATCAAGTGTCTCATCATAGACAACTCCCTCTGTTTGTGAGAAACCTCTAGCTATAGATCTTGCTTTGTATTTTTCGACACTTCTATTAGCTACATGCTTGATTTTATAGATCCACTTGGAAGTCATTACGGGCTTCCCTTCTGGTCTCTGAAAAATATCTTATACATCATTCTTTTAAGACATATTGGTATTCTTTTGTTATGGGATCTTTCCATACCTGTTCTCTTGTAGCTTTTCTTAGACAAGGAGGATCATCATCAATGAAATGGCTCATGACTAAAGGATAGCTCAAAAATCTCTTTTTATTTCTCGGGATGTGCCTTGAGAGGCTTGTATGTTTTTCTGCCTCTTTGCAGAGTGAGTCTATGTAGGCCTTTTACGTCCTACTGCGATATCTATGAATATATCAACTGGAACAACTGGATTAATTGAAATAAGGTATGTCTCCCTTTGAACTGCTGAAGGGGGAGAAGGTCTTTATCTTACTGTCAATCTCCATTTGAGATTATCTGGATCTTTGAAAGGCCATTTCTTCTTCAAGGACAACGTTTCTGCTTGTTCTTTGTATAATGAACAATTTAAATATGGTTTGGACTCCCGTACCAAGGATAATGGTCCAATTCTTTGAGAGCTATTGTACTAGGAATAATGTCCATTTATTTGAAAAATGCAATAAACTATAAAATTAGAGATCAAATGATTTACCTAGTTTGTAGTCATGTCCTTTTAGAGGAATTAATTCTCCTCTCTCTTCTCTTCACTCTCTTGAGGTGGATCTGGATCAA
>ML782567.1:1084607-1094659 GCA_009831015.1 Picea engelmannii | reverse complement strand
TGGGTGCTCATCTCATATGACCGGAGATCAAAGCAAATTTGTCAGCTTGAAGAAAAAGGGTGGAAATGTTACATTTGGAGATGACTCATCTACTAAAATACTTGGAAAATGATTTGTAAAGCTTGGAAGTGAAAATGTAAAAGCAAGAAAAGTCCTATTGATTGAAAATCTGAAGCATAATCTCCTCAGTGTTAGTAAAATGTGTAATCAAGGATACACTCTTACGTTTGACTCCCGAAAATGTAAAATCAGAGAAAATAACTCAGGAATATTGGTTGCAACTGCAACAATAAGACCGAACAACATATACATCCTAGACATGAAGAAGAGAGAGAAGATACAAGCCACAGAAAAGGATTCCAAGGAAGAAAATGTCCCAAAGACCAAAAATAAGGATGAAGTATTATTGAGTGCCACATGTTCAGGGGGAGCAGCCCCAAAGAAGAGAGTTTCCTTTTTCCATTAAACTCGGGGGGGAAATATCTACCCTTTTCCATTGATGTCAAAGGGGGAGAGAAATTGGGATCATGATGATAGGGGGAGCATGAGTGTTTCCATCAATGAAAAAGGGGGAGATTGTTGGAATATTGGTTGTTGTCATTGATGTCAACCCTAGTCATGGATTTTGGATCGCAAGATTGATGAAGGTATTTGGACATGAAGGAAAATGCACATGTAGATACAATACCCATGGATGGATAGTATACATCATGTTGTTTCCAGTGGTATGTGGAACGTCACATGGATCCTCATGGTTGAGGAGAAATGAATTTTTGAAGATGACAAAGTGAATTGAAGAATGAAGTACATGTAGGCCCTGAAGATAATTAAAGAAAAGAATTACAAAATAAGAAATTGTCAGGTCGGCGCTAATGTTAAAAGGAAGTGAAATAAATGGTATAAATAAATATCAGTATATACTTATTTGATACACAAGTCGAATTTCATAGGAAATCAGAAGTAAAGAAGGTCGGATTTCAAGGGAGGATGAAGTGTTTTAGTGATGTGTTCTAAGGTATGTTATTTTTCAGGTGATCTTACCATTTTTGATATAAATTTTTTTCTAGAACGATTCAGATGGTGAAATTTCTATGGTATTGAGAAGAGATATCAAGGTATCTGTGGTAAAACATTCATCTCTTGATTCTCTATAATTATGGAGATACACTCTGTGGAAGATAGGGTTTGTGACCAGTCCCGAAGATAGTCAATAAACAGGTGTTCCAGGTAAAACAATCATAACTTCTTCATAGAGAATACAAATGAAGTGGGACAAATTGCATTAGAAATAGTACATACTGTAGTTTCTTGTGTGTGAGTTTCATAATCGGATGTTAAATATTGAGCGTGGGGAATTCTGTGCAAGTTCACTCTCATGAATAGACCAGAATTGAATAAAGTCTGTCATTCTTTCTATAACTTCTTTTTGGGGAGGATTCAAGGAGTGAAAATTGGAGGAGTTTCAGAGAATACATTGAGTAATATTATCTATAGGATTAGAGTACTCCAAGAATTGAAGAATTGAAGAATTGAAGAAATTGAAGAAGTCTCAGGAAGCATTATCAGGTTCTATGTGATGATTGGTTGATGGTGATGATTTAATGTAAAGTTTTATTATCTCTCATATATTCTTGGGTGGAAGGAAGGGGCAAGGATGGAGAGTTAAAATCTCTCTTGATATTGGAGGATTCTATCTTTCTCTTGGAGGTTTATCCCTCTCTTTACGTTTGGAAGCTGTAGCTACCTTTGGAAGTCATTACTTCCCTTGAACAATAACTATTGATTATTTCTCATATATTGTGCATGGTGTATTGGTGTAAATCTTATACTATTGTTCATTTCTCATTGGATATAGTTGAATGATTTAAGTATAAGTTGAAAAAGGTTTTAAATTGTACTTGATACTGATTCACCCCCCTCTCAGTATCAACACTTTGTCGCCCATCACATACGAGTGATAAATATAATTGGGGGGATTCATAAGAATATATCCATCTCACTAGTATCCACTATTGAGGCCATCTCTACAAAGTATTCATTGATTTTACGACAAGAGGCCACATTTTGAAACGAAACCCGTGCCTTAAATGCATCGTGACAATTTAGTAATAAACAATTTGTTTTATTTTCTTAGTTGGTGGTATAAGTGTTAAAGCAAACACTCTTTAAAAGGTATAGGTGAAAATTTTTGTTGCACAAGTTTCTAGAATGAGGGAACGTTAGGAACATGGACACAAATGTTCGGAAGTGTTCAGAAGGGCTAGAAGTTTTGCCCAAATTTGTTGGAAATGCCAGGTTGGGAGTGACAATATTTATATTAAAAAAATATAAAAAATATTCTAAACTACAATGTACAATGATACATATAAGATAAAAGACTAGAGTGGATGGTGTGTTGATATATACTATATTTCAATTTATAAGTTGTTTGAAGGTACTACTTACGAATGTTCATATGACATTCATTATGCACAAACACACCACACATATTTGGTTAAACTAAGAACTGCGAACTGTGATATAATACCAATACTGGAATGTTATGGCTCCTAGCGATGCCTAGACTCTATTGTTTATTTCAATCAAAATGTAGGCTATTCTAGAATTGTTTTGCATCCTAGCAATGCCTCATATTTTAGTATAAAATTTTTATTTCAATCAAATTAGAGCGCAATCCAAAACAACTCTGCCTCCTAATGTATGTTGGAATTACTATATAGTATATGTAGTATATTAGGCTTTACTATTTTAGTATATTTAGTTGTTCAACAAGTTACAAGTAACAAAACTCACCCACTAGTCTCTATAACTATACCCTAGAAAAAAACTCTAAACATTTCATGGCATGAGCTATTACTATTAGGCTTTAGCAAGTCTCATTGGCAATTAAATAGTGAAACCACATAGCGGAATTTAGGAAACCATGCAACACAACTTACAACACTGCAAAGAATCACACAATGGAATTTAGAGGACAAGCATACTTGATGTCATAAAATGACAAATGCTAGTAGCTGCTTACGAATTCTCACACTGCTACTCACAATGTTGATATAACCAAATGTTAGCAAGACAATGCACATTGTTCCTCACAATGCTCCAAAATGCACCTCACTCACCCATGACTCTTCAATGTCCCTCAGTGCTTACTCAATCGTGACTACTCAACACACCTTGCCCCTCCTCACATAAGACTCACAATATTTCTCACTGACAAACTAACTTACAATGCAACATGATGCCAAATGCCAAACTAATTTCTATGAATGTGTATTAAAAAACCAAATAAATATGAATAAAGTTTCCACCTAAGGAATCTCAATCATAGGTTGCTTGAACAAATCAAAGAATTCGAAAAGGAGAAGCCAAAGAATCTAGAACCTAAAAACAAAAGTGACAAGTCAAAAAATAATAAAGAATTTTCACCCTTAAGGAAGCATAATCAACGCTTACTTACACAAATTAAGAAGCTAAGTAATGATAAGAAGTCGCTACAAAACGAGTTAGAACAACTTACGAATGCGGGAGCATTATGCCTCCAAAATCAAGCATGTTTGACTAGACCTAGGGATCTTGAGTTTGTTGTTTAAATGTTTGAAATTCCTATGTTTTATGGAATTCTAAAAGAATGTATAGGATTGAGATTTGATTGAGAATGTATTTAATTGAGCTATTTCTCGAGATTTGTGAGGACTTAGAGAGATCTTAGGGTTGTTTACATCTCTCTTGAGTGCATTGTGGATCTATAATGAAGATTTAGTGGATCTAAAGGATCTTAGGGATTTGTATGAGAGTTTTTAGGATCTAAAATAGATTATAGTTTCAGAGTCTTTGTGTATTAAGATTGTAAGCATGTGGGCATGAGAGGGGTGGCCAAATGAATGTAGAATAGGCCAAAGAGAGTGGGACATTAAGAGAGAAAATCATGGCATTGAGAGTTGGCCATCGAGAGAAGAACTTAGGCCAGAGAAGGTGAGAAGGCCTTATGTATAATATATGTACAGTGTGTGTATATTTCAGCAATAGAAATCACTTTGTTTCGAGTGTTACATGGGATTAATTGATTAAGAATATCTATTCATTGTTGCGAGCTTTGTATGTATATGTGCGATGTGTTTGAATTTGCAGGTGCCATCGATCGTGATCATGGAGTGAAGAGTGCCCTTCCAAAAAGACCGAGTTGCATGAAACAAGGATCGTAGCAAAGCGGGTTAAGGAATCGAGATCAAATTCCTTGGAAAACCAGTGGAGAAACCTTCATCGCGGATGGGCGAACGTGAGTCGTCGATCATTGATCACATTCTGAATCAACGATCCAATTTAACTGTTAAAATTCAACTTGGGAAACATGGTGTATTAACGCATAGAAGATCTGGATCGTCAAATCTTGATCAGAATCAATACTGACTGTAGATCCTTATCGGATCAGAATTTGGTGTAGTGAAGTGAAGTTCAAGAGTTCTGATAATCCGGTGTCCAACGAACCGGACCAGCTTGTACACTAGCCTATAACCGGGTCGACCAGTGATCATCAAATCAGGATAGAAAGAGTTGAAAAGGGTGAAGGAAAGATTGTCGATAGTCTGGTTCCTGATGTACATGGCAGTCGTCCGAAGGAGGAGTAGATCAATGGTGGATATTAAATCAATGAACAGATCGACCGTTAAGGATTGATCAGAGAAAGAAAGGCAAGGAATCCTTTACAAACAAAGCGACGGTGGAGATCTGAGAGGATGAGTCAGATCAATGGTTGAGATACCATTGGATCTCTCCCATCGGGATGAACAACAAGGGGTAGATTTAGCATCTGCCTGATATCCCAGTGTCGACAGATGTCCACAAATGCATGTAGCCACTCAGAGAGTGACACGTGGTCATCTTGAAAGATGACACATGTTCAAGTTGTGAAATTTAGAATTCTATTAAGTTCTTTTCAATTTACTAGACAATAGTAGCATAAGCAGGATCACTGAGAGAAACACAATCACAAAGTACACAACATTTTATCCTAGGAAAGCCTCATGGGGGAGAAAACCCAACAAAAAATTCCTTAATATAGATTTCCAATACAATGCCAATATAAAAGACCAAACCACCAAGAATATCCAAGACCAAGCATGTGCCTCTCTCTTCTCCTTCCTCTAACTGCAGCTTCCTTCAAAACTTGCGCACTAGATGAGTGACTTGAGTGAGTGAGGTGCCATCCTCACTTATTTATACTAGCTGGGAGGCATTAGGGTTATGTCTTTTCACCAAGCAGGGCCGACTTCTTCAACTAGTGGTTAAAACCACTTTAATTAGCCCTAAGGGCCAACTTTACAAACAAAACCATATAACTATGGTTTGACCAATACACAAAAGGGGATTTGGTCTTATACAAAGCCCGAAATGATCAATCCACAAAAGGGGATTTGATCTATATTAAAATAACTCAATTATAATTAGAATATTCTTAGCAGTTACAATATTTCAACACTCCCCCTTAACAAGAAAAACATCACGAGGTTGATACATCATCATCAACAACAACACAAGGTTGATACAACAACATCAACATCATGCGACTGAGATAACAACATCATCATCATATAGCAACAAAATGAGGTAGGTGAAACAACAACATTTTGTGGTACTCTGACAGATCGTCCTTACCGAACCTTAGGGATCTACCCAGGAATCAAAAGATTCCCTAGGATATAAATCCTAACACAACTACCACGTGGTACTCTAACATACTGTCCTTACCGGACCTTCAAGATCTATCCAGGAATCATAATATTCCCTAGGATATAAAATCCTAATGGAGCTACCACTACCTTCTTAAATGGTGTCATTGAAGATTAAGAAGGTTGTTTTCACATCCATCTAGTGTAACTTCGACTTCATCTTCGCTGCAAGAGCTGTGATGGTTCTGATTTAAGTGTATATGGATACAGGAGCAAATGTCTCTTCATAATCAATGCCTTCCCTTTAAGAAAATCCACGAGCTACAAATCTTGCTTTATGTTTCCCAATACTTCCGTCAGCAGCATGTTTTTATCTTGTATATCCATTTGGAAGATACCACATCTTTTTTCTTCGGTCTGGGAACTATTTCCCATGCATCATTCTTTATAATGGATTGGTATTCTTTTGTCATGGCATCCACTCATTATTTCTTATGAATGGATTATTCAAAGCAAGTAGGTTCATTTTCTATGAGATCACACATCAAGGTCATATAATTGGAGAATGGCTTAGGTTTCTTTCTTTGTCTCATGGTTCCTTCAGGGGCACCATACTTCTATCCATCTTGAATAAGTTGCATTTCTCAATATGGCTTTCTCTTGTGAGAGATCGTCATTTGGGGAGGTTCTTGAGATTCTATCATGTCATGATCTTCTGGAATCTCATCATTAGGGGTAACTGTGACTTCATTCACTGGTTCTGCAACTCTGGGAGCTACAACTTCTTCTTCATATACTTCTTCAAGATGGCATCTCCTTGATCTCACGAGTGTTGGATATTCATCAAAGGTTACATCTATGCTCATCTCAATATGATGGTAACCTGGTATGTAAATTCTGAAGGCCTTAGAGACCTCACAGTGTCCAACAAATATTCCCTTCTTTCTTGAAGGGTCCAACTTAGTTCTCCTTTCTTTCGAAATGTGTACAAACACTGGACAACCAAATATTTTGAGATGGCTTACTTTTGGCTTCTTTCTGGAGAACATTTCTTCGGGGGTTTTGAATCCAAGTGCACTATGGGATAATTTGTTTTGGACATAAATTGTTGTTCTTGTTGCTTCATCCCATGCATTGGAAGATCTTGATCGTGGATCATAGTCTTCACTGCTTCCATTATTGTTCTATTCTTTATTTTTGCTACACCATTTTTCTAAGGATTATAGGGGGTGGTGAGCTCCCTCTTAATCCCGGCATCTTTGCAAAAGCTTACAAATTATTTTGAGGTGTATTCTCCTCCATTATCTAACCTGAGTATCTTGATTTTTCTTTCTGAGATATTTTCTATCTAGGCTTTGAATTCCTTGAATTTTCCAAATACTCCATCTTTTGATTTCAAGAAATGAATCCAAGTCTTGTGAGAATAATCATCAATGAATGATGCATAGTATACATACCCACTTGAGAATTTGATGGCATTGGACCACATACATCTGAGTGGATGAGCTCCAAGATTCCTTCTGCTTTATTGTCACTCTTTGGGAAATGATGTTTTATGTTTTTTCCTTGTGCACATCCCTTGCACACACCTTCACGATCAACTTTGAATTCTGGTAGACCTGTAACTACCTTGCTTACATATGGTAAGGCTTTGTAGTTGATGTGAGCTAGTCTTCTATGCTAAATTTCACATGGACTCTCAGCGGAGTGAGTCAAAGCTGCATATGAGTAACCTTTTAATTTATACATGCCACCTTCTTCTGTTCCAATAACAATTGCATCTTTTATGGTTTTTCCTTTAAGCCACATAATAACTTCACCATTTATGAATGCAACCCTAAAACCACTCTTATCTAAAGCTGAGATAGAAAGTAAGTTCTTTTTCAAACCTGGTATATATAGAACATCCTTCATTTTCGTTGGAGTCCCTGAATCAAGTTTGTAGGTGGATTCTCCCACTCCTTTGACAGGGTATTGGTAATCATCTTCGAGTGTAACTTTCTGGGGAAATTTATTTTATGTAAGGCTAGAGAGAATGTCTCTCTGACCCATCATGTGCTTAGATGCACCACTGTCTATGAGCCAAGTATCCTCTCCAAGTGTCACAGATCCTGAGAGGGCGGAAAATAAAACATAATCTTCAATCTCTTCTTTAGCCAACTTTGTGGGTATCATCTTCGACTGCATGGGCATGATGTATTTTATTATTTATCTTCTTGTATTATTCCCTTCTGGCACAACAATTCTTAGCAATATGTGTCATCTTATCACAATGATAACATTGATAAGAGGAGAAATATTTTTCTCTTCTTTGACCCTTCTCATATTTCTGGAATCTCCTAGGAGGGTAAGATTCTTTATAGGTGAATCTCCTTGGGGAGTGAGACTCCTTATGGAGGTGGGTCTCCTTTTGTAAATGAGACCTTTTCTTTCCTCCTTTAGCATGAGAAGCTAGGTCTTGTTCTTCATCCCTTAATAATACTTCTTCTCGGTTGGCTACTTTTGCTTCTTCTTGAACACATTCTTCCCAAAGGCTGTCAAATTGGAGTTTCTCCTTTCTTGCATAGATAGTTTGGATGAAGGCATCTCAAGGTCTTGTGAGACCATTAAGATTTGTCATTATGAGTTCATCATCATCTAGGTTGTCTCCAAATTCCTCTAGTTGTTCTTTGAATTGAGAAATCCTAGAGAAATAGTCATGAACTGTTTCTCCTTTCAACATCTTTGTATTCTTGAGTTGGGTTCTCATATTCATCTTCCGGTTGATATTATTTATGTCATACATTATGGTTAGGGAATCAAACATCTCTTTTGGAGTATTCTTAGAAGACACTTGAGGGATCAAGTGGTATTTAATAGAGTCTGCAATGATTCTTTTGGCCCTAACCATATCCTTCTTGAACTTTGTTTTGGCTGCATCTTCTTCAGGTTCTGGTACATTTTCCTTTATGAATTTTCCAAGGTCATTCTCTTCAAGGATGAGTGAAATCATGTACTTACAAGCACGAAAGTTTTCCACACCTTATAACTTATCAACAAGCTAAGTGCTTGTAGACATCTTGACCTGGAGCCAAGAAAATGACCAAAAATTGAAAGTGCTCAGAAATTGAATCTGATCTTACTAGGAGGTGCATTGGGCTGAGGCGAGTATGTTGGAGCTGTCAAATTTAAAAAAATTCAAGTTTTACACCTTGAAACTGGACCTGCGCAAATCTGCACTGGTACTTCTAGTACTAGTTCTAGTTTCTTGGTTTTTTGGTACCAGTCAAAACTAGGGTTTCATTTTCTGGGGGCTCTAGCCACTTAAAAGGTGTGCTCAAGCTGCCAATGAGTTCGCTAGGCTAGGGCGCACTTCCCTAGATGTTTTTTAGTAAGAAATTTCCTTTCAATAAAAAGCCATCATTTTCTTGTACAACAACAGTAACGTTTTTGGTTACCCAATGAAAGGTGCTCTACTTAGTTGGTTTTTAGTCAAAAGTTCACTTCCAATAAAAAGCCCTAATTTTCGTGTACGACAACAATGGCATTTTTGGTTGCACAGTGAAAGGTGCTCTACTCAGTTGGTTTTTAATCAAAATTTCCCTTCCAATAAAAAGCCCTAATTTTCTTGTACGACAATAGTGACGTTTTTGGTTACCCAGTGAAAGGTGCTCTACTCAGTTTCTCAGTTTAGCTCTGATCCCATGTTAAATTTAGAGCTGCTATTAAGTTCTTTTCAATTTACTAGACAATAATAACATAAGCAAGATCACTGAGAGAAACACAATCACAAAGTAAACAACATTTTATCCTAGGAAACCCTCATGGGGGAGAAAACCCATCAAAAACTTCATTAATATAGATTGCCAATACAATGCCAAGATAAAAGACCAAACCACCAAGAATATCCAAGACCAAGCATGCGCCTCTCTCTTCTCCTTCTTCTAACTACAACTTTCTTCAAAACTTGCATACTAGATGAGTGACTTGAGTGAGTGAGTAAGTGAGGTGTCATCCTCACTTATTTATACTAGTTGGGAGGCGTTAGGGTTATGTCTTTTCACCAAGAAGACTCGACTTCTTCAACTAGTGGTTAAAACCTTTGTTACAAAAAACAACAAAAAATCAGCAAAATCGCGATTTTTTGGGAAAATGTCGCGATTTTTAGGAAAAATCGCCAAAAGATTGCAGGTCGATGGCAAAAAATTGTCTAAGTAAAAAAAATTAGAAAACCCACGGGTTTAAGGGTCCGTGAGGGGGTTTTTCTGTTTTATTTGTGCATTTAGCCAAGGAGGAGAGCCAAGCCATTCAACCAGCGAAGGAAGAGTTTTCCATTGGGATTTTGTGGATTCAAGGGTCATATTTGTGGATTTGGCATTGGAATTTTTAGTCCATTTCACAGTTTTT
>ML782567.1:1029122-1047191 GCA_009831015.1 Picea engelmannii | reverse complement strand
CTACATACATCCTTTGTTGAATCTAGGTGGTCTGCAAACTATCATGAGTGGTGTCGCAACAGTGCTCACCTAAATGTAACCACTCTATCTATGACCTCACATAGTCATGCAGATACCTCTCAACCCGTCGGTTCACCATCTCTTCCTGACCATCCATCTGAGGGTAGAAACTAGTACTAGAAGTCAAACCTGTTCCTACAAATCTAAACAACTCCTTCCAACATGCGCTAAGAAACTTGTTGTCCCAATCACTGACAATGACTCTAGGCTGCTGCACTCTAAACATGTGCCCAAGAGATTGCTAATTTTTCTAATTTCCAGATCTAATAATTATTTACTTATGATTGTCAAACAGATTTTAATACAACTGTTATCAAAGATTAATTACACATTGAAAATTTAAACTGAAATAAACTGCAGCGGAAATAACATAATCATAGAGAGATAGCCATGCACAATAGACACAAGATTTATCCTAAGAAAATCAAACTCGGTAGAAAAACCCAGCAATGTTTCTATAAAAGAATTCAGTCCAAGATATTACCAATACATCATCAATAGCCAAAGTACCATGCAAGAAGTATCTTCCCAAAGCCAAGCGTCTCCAAGAGATAGCGTCTCAATAAGATAGCCAAGATATAACCAAGAGAAGGCTTCTTCAAGCCTAGCACCTCTCCAATTCTAGCACATACACCAAGAGAACAAGAACTCCAAAAGATAGCGAAAATCTCACTACTGCAACTGACAATTGGCAAGTGTGCCCATGAGGAGAAGAGTTGTATGTGTCAAAATGAAATGACTCTGCCTCTATTTATACTTATCCAAGCTCCTTCTTTTCACTGGTGGGGTCGACTTCTTCTTTTGGTCTTCAATATGCTTTATGGGGCTTCTACAATGGTGTAGACGGGTTTTCTTGTGCTTCTTGGTATTTCTTCTCTTCTAGAAAAGTTGTCCTTGAGCCTGGTTAATGTTATCTTCTCCGGCATGCACCCAATTGATGTATACTTCTCCCACATAGCACCTCGAGTCTATGTCAGTCCTTGTCAAGTCACATGATCAAGGATAGAGGCTACACTTGGGCCATTTTCCTTAGCAAAGTCACATGGCCATATGAGGAGAATGTCTTCCCGATGCTAATACATGGAGAACATCAACGCCCTGGACCATTCTCCTTAGCCAAGTCACATGTCCATCTGAGGAGAATGTCTACCCGATGCATATGTATCTCGAGTCTTTGTCGGTCCTAGTCAAGTCACATGATCAAGGATAAAGACTACACCTAGGCCATTCTCCTTAGCCAAGTCACATGGCCAATCTGAGGAGAATATTTGCCCAATGTTTCCCAAACATCAACAGAGATAGCTCTGTCACCCATGCTTCCCCATACTCTAAAGAAGTCACCAGGAAGTGCGTGAACTCTCATAACTGGTCAATCCCTGCACACATACAATTTGTGCTCTACACCCTCGATAAACTTGTGATGCAATCTAACAACATGCCCTCCCACCTTGGCCCTGAAATGGGCAAAGACTGCATCAACCCTGTTGGATGAGTGTGCCCCGACCTGCTCTGCTAACAAGTCATACACTCCCCCATATGTCCCAACACAATGTCCGCAAAGTCCCTCCATGCGGACCTCTCTTGGATCTACCTGTAAGCGATAAAGTCACCAGGGTCCCAAACTAGCCTGTAAGATGTGAAGCACCCTCTGATTATAACCGTCTAATCACCATGCTCAAACTGCGCTCTCCTCTCCTGAACCCCCAAGCTGAAATCCCTGAAAGGACTAAACTCACTATCCTGGATCATGTCTCACCAAGGCATCTCAGTGAAATCAAAGTCTCCCAACCCACGGATAGACTCAATCCTGGGTATCGTGAGAGAAAATCTACCTCGCCATATAGAAAAAAGCTCAACAACTCCTCTCACAACATCCCCACAATGATGCAAACCAATTACTGACACAACCCTGTCAATCATCTTCATCATCTGAAGCAGTCTATCACTCCGATGAATGTCAGGATCCCACCACCAATTTGGAAGTCCACCACTCCCAATGCCTGCTGAAATCTTTGTGAACCGATCCAACAGAGTCTAGATCTCCTCCTATGCACTCTACGCACCAATCACATAGTCCAAATGAAAGAACTTTGTCATGACCACAATGCCCCCTGTCTCATCCAACTGGCTCCAGTGATCCTCTCATGTCCTGTTGTATACCATGAGGGCATCAAATAACATCAATAGATGCCTCTGCCACTATCTGCTTCACTGGAAAGTGACTAGTGCATTGGTCAACCCCAAGGGCATGACCAAGAACTCATAATGAAGTCAGGAAGTAGACCTGTGAGTATCCTGCTCCATGTCCCTCATCTGATGATATCCCAGATGAAGATCGATCATCGAGGGATATACTACTCTCTGAAGCTCACCCATCCCCTCATCGATCCTTGGTAAACCAAACTCAATGGTATGCTCAAGGTCTCTGTCAGGAGGTCTCCCTGGAGGAAACGCTCAGAAACTCCATTGTACACCACTATGTGCCAATGTATACCCCTATATATTGTTGCATACCACTATATCCTCCTGTACCATCCAGTATCCTTTAAGCACTACTATATCCAACACTCTACTGATGTCAATTGAATCTGTATCCCAGAGTGTGTCCATATCTATCATATACATGTCCACCCAATCCATGGATGCATATACTTCCTTGTTGGTTGGTACACAAGGAATGTGCTCAGTTATCTCCTCCGTAGCTAGGCCTTGAGCCTTTAATGGGCTCTCCAAAAGAAACGGCTCATGATCTTCACCATGCAAAACATGAGCATAATCAAAACTCTTTGAGTCATGACTCTCCTCAAGTACCTGCAACTCGGAATGCTCCTCGTATGGGATCGTCACAATAGCCTCCTCCCTCAAACCATGAGTGCCACTCATGCCCTCATATGTCACGGCTGTCAAAGATGATTGAGTTTATGTTTTAAGTGATGAAGAGCATGCCAAACTCAACTGGTAACAAAGCTCCTCCACCTCCCTTTCCTTGTCTTCAGTGAACTTGAGAGCAAGATCCCTATCCATGAACAACTGCAAGTAGTCTGATTTCATTTGTTCTAGTGCTCCCTTGATTATGCGCAATTGTGCACTAGTGACTCCACTTGCAAATCCTTTTTTTCTCTCCTCCATCTAGGTTTTCCAAATAAGAGCTTCAATGAATCTATGAACACCATCTTCCCTTGTCAACACTTGTACAATTTGTTGCTTTGTGACCAATAATTGATCCTCCAAATCACACAATGCTAGGGGACTTTGTTCAATTTTATCCAAGTGGTACGGGTTGTCACACAATAGATTTTCTGAATTGCTTTCATATATAAGAATATTATCCCCATCAACAACAACTAACTCACTAGATGATATCGTGCAATCTTCATTTATCGTACATTGACCTGTCAAATGATGGGATTCATGTGCACTATCACCATCATACAAAATCTCTGATTTGTTTTCACCTCCAAAATCAACCTCTCCTTTGTCATCCTCCACGCATGGCTCCTGAGAAGATGGATCCATATCCCACGACAATTTTTCAAATACCCATCCTTCGTCATATTTAGGTACAACCATGCCTGCATCATCATAAGTCTCATAGATAGGATAAGGCATTGAATCCTCATCATACTTAGGTGCTAGCACACCCTCATCATCATAAGCATCACTACTAAGGTATGATGTTGAATCCTCAACACTGGTTGATTGGGAGACTTCACCATATGTGCCATCAACTTGTCCATCATGTGCGTTAGTGTTATGGGCCTCATAGGACAGCGCTAAAGATGTACTAGATGTTGTTGTGTTGTCATCCTCATTACGCACATCCTCCACATGACTAGATGCATCCAAGCCCACCTGTGATTCTGCCAAACCCCCATCATGAGGTGAGTTTTTGGCTTCATCAACTTTTCTAAATTTGGACTTCTTTCCCTTCTTGTCAACTGATAAGTGTGGCTCCCTCCACATAGGGTACTCTAAGAACCTTGCTAGATTCTTCTGATATCCCTTTATGGCTTGCACAAGTTCTATTGTGACTTCCTCCTTGGTCTTCATCCTCCTTGACTCCCTGCTACCACTGCTGAAATTTGAGAAATTTAAGTGTTGATCACTCAATTAATGCAATCTGAAATGCCCTTGCTCTGAATTCCACTCAGGTTGGCAGGAAAACCAGCTCTGATACCACTGTAATGACCCTTACAATTTTTTTGGATTTTCTTCTAGTTTAGTGATGTAGACATATTGTCAAACAGTTTGCATACAAAGCATTCTATCAACAGTTCAAAGGTAAATCTAATCTCTGTTGAGGATTTACAAAAACACCGATATCTAGATTCAAAGATTTTATTGCATTAATATTTAAGATAGCCGAAATGCATTGGGAAAATCCCAACAACAATACAGAAGCAATAAATAATGAACCTGATATATTTTTCTCAATGTTGTCTCTGCAAAAATGCCAAGACAAATCTGTCTGTAGGTGTTGGTAAGGTCCAGCAATTCTCAATAGAAGATATCAGTCCTGTAGGCAAGGAACTCGGCCCACTATAGCATGAACAACAACTCAGAAACTAAGGGATAGGCCTGTAGGTGGCAGCCCCTTGCATTCGACCCTTCTAGCAGCAGCAAACTCGCCCTCAACAGCAGAATGACAGCAGCCACAAATGAGGCGACCTCCCCCACACTAGAACTCGGCTACAAGAAGAGACATCAAATCAATGGCAAGAGAATCGACCGACAGCAAGGTATCGCTGCCCAGCAAGATAAAAACTCGGCCTCTAACAATCCAGAACTCGCCCAGCAAATGGGAAAATCGTCCCCCTCAGCCAATTACTTGTCCCCACACTAAGAAACTTGGTCCCAATGAAGGAAATCGGCCCAACAAGAGTAAACTCGTCCCTCCCACAAATCAACTCAGCTGCCAAGATGAAATATTCATCCTACCACACATGAAATGCAGCCACAAACCCCAACTCGCCTTCCTCAAACAAAATCAGCCTCTACCGAAGAAAACTCAGCTGCCAAGTAATGGAAATTCGGCCACAATGAAGCACAATGAAAGATCTGAATGATCTTTCCTCCACAACTAGCCAGGGTGGATGGTCTCACCACCGAAACCAATCTTCTTCTCTAGGGTTTTTCATCCCAATAGCCAAAAGCCACAAGAGCTCCTCAAATTCGTTTTTAGAAAAATAACAATGCATAATGGCTAAGGGGTGCACCCTCCTCTTATAACTCTTCATTCAACCTTCCTTGACCCTTTTACCTTTTTGTGACCATTTTAACTTAAAAGATTAAAGTGACCTTTAATTGACTATTGGTCACAATGTCATTTTATAACCCTTTTTCCCTTTTTCCTAATGTCACTTTAGAAATATAACATTTTAGACCTAAGTGACATCAAATAACCACCTTGACCCCCTTTTCTTTGTTGTCTATAGCCTATGGGAGTCTGTAAGGCTACTACATCATCCACCTGGACTGATCACTTGGAAAGGGACATCACAATTTGGAAGTCTTCCATTGAGCCCAAGAAGGTTTTCTTTGCATGGTCTTTTCCCTTGAGAGGTTTAGCCTTGGGCCACGAGCTCCAACATTTGGGTGTATAGCCCAGCCAAAGTGTCCAATTTGTGGAAAGAAGGAAACAATTAAACAGTTGTTCTGGTTTTGTGAGTTTGCCAAGTTAGACTGGGAATAGGTATACAAGTCCTGCAGTCAATTGCTCCCCCCATCCATCTCTTGGAAAGTTGTTTTGCTTGGTGACAAGTTTCCTTGGTCCATTGAGTTCAATGCAACATGGCAATTAATTGTATAGCAGTTCTCTTCTTCATCTGGAAATTAAGAAATGAATGTTTGTTCAAAAACAAACAACTTAATAGAAGGTTTACCTGGTATGATGGTGCATTGATCTGTGCAAACTTATATTTGCAGATTATAGCTCAAGTTTGGAAGGTCAAAATGGAGATGGCACACGTGTGCTATCAATTGGAGCCATGGGGCAGTGCACCTTGCACCATGAGCAGGGAACCCTCTCCTGAATCCTCTGATTGCTTTTCCCATTCCGACAGGTCTAAAGGTTGTCCCAGGCACTATGTTGACCATGTTGTCCAAGAGTGTCAAGAGAGGCATCACAGTTGGCCTCTTCAGCCAGCTTCATTGAGTAATAACTTCCCGATGTTGGCATTGGCTATCTCTAAGGCTAAGAAGCCTCCTGGGACCAACCAGGGCAAAGATGGATGGGAACCCATCATAACAAACCTAAAGCTGACTATTGCAAAGACAAGGATGACCCTTCCCATACACATCCATGATCCCTATTACTGCATGACTTCCAGACCCTTTTATGCGGGCCAATTGGCCTCCATTATGATTATGATATCTATTGTATACCATATGGCAATTTTGATTGTAGCCTTAATGGCATTTTTTGTACTTGTTTTGATAGATTACTAGGTTGCTAGGATTTTAGACTCTATGCTTGTGGCAGTTGCTCTATGCCACACTTTTTAGTAAAAAATGCCTTGTATATGATCATATTAATAGTTAAAGGAAGCATTTTATTCAAAACAAATTGTGTTGCTCTAGAAGCAAACTCTCTGATAGGATTTGAACTGATGTAGCCTTTGCCATATTTGGGAAAAACTTCTGAATCATTGTCCTCACTCTGATGGACACCTCAATGTCCTTATGTGGGGCTTTCATCTTCTTGCTACCTTCAAGGCAGATTTTGTCAACGTTCACAGATGAACGCATGTGCCAAAATATGCAAAAGGAGTGTTGAATTTTTCCCATCTACATATGAGAACAGCCCCGACATGTAAGATGGAGCCTACATTGATGATATTAATTTTTGCAGTCTCTCTTTCCAGGATTCTGGTTACTGCATCCATCATGCTATCCATGCCCTCATAAATATCCCCAAAGCAAGGCCTATCCATGTCTACTTTCCAAATCAAAGCAACAATAGGCTCAATGAAAGCAGTAACCAACCCAATTACTTGCCACCAATCCCAATCAAGAATACAAGTTCGGATCAGGATTGTCTTCTAGTGTCTGACTTCCTTCAAACAACCTATATTTCATTGACAACCAATTTCATCAATGCCTATTTAACCTCTATCAAACACTTCATCAAAATGAAAAAGGTACAATATCTTCTCTCAGCCACTGTCAATAACTATAATTTAGAGAATTCCTTGAAAATAGCTTGAGACACAGTGAACTTTGATAAAGTTAACCAGCATCCTACACTCTTGAACAAGCTATAAAATCCAATGTGTTTTGAGTAGAAACATGTTGAAGAGCAAGGTTCAAATTATGTATTATGCATGGAGTCCAAAACATGTAGTGGTACTTGCTTTCCACCATCATCCTTGCATTGTTACAAATAGGCACATAGTCTGAGACAACCTGCACCATTAAATGGGGTCCAATATTCTCAATTGCATCCATCAAAACATTTTCAATAAATTCTGCATTGGTTTCCAGTAAATAGCAGTCTGTGGCAAACATGAACATGGAACCACTTACTACTCTTAGTGAAGAACCAATGATATTGACCAAGGGCCTAGGAGCAGTGTCTGTCCAACCATCAGAATAATGGAAAGACTAGAGTCATCCCAACTGGATTTTGGGCATTCCAAGCACCTCTCTACAAGATGCCGCTTCTTTGAAAGCAGTGTTGTTCTGACCTTCTCTTAATTGAGGCCCTTGTATCCCCTTGGTCCTTCATCAACAGCCCAAAGCATGTCATTTCAATACAGTGAGAAGACGGCATTAAATGGGATCCTGCATGCAAAAATGCACCTTGCAACCCTACTATCAACTTCTTTGAGTCTAATGTCCCACATATCATCCAATCTGCCATCCGACCACCCGATTCCTCCTTGCCTCATGGGCAATCAGAGGTGCTTGTTGAGTGATTAATCCTCTGTTTGGAGGAAGCATTCTCCTTACCTTGCTTTATCTTGGAACAGTGGGGTTTTAGCTCCATGATGGGCATTTTGACATAAAGAAGTATCCATTTCAGTGCTGAAAAATCAAAATCAATGGAAAATGGCTGTTGCCTCCTGCCGCACTCACCAACCCCTCCAAAATTGCCTCCCAACTTGGCCTAGAAATAAATAGTGAGAAAGAAATAGCATGAAGAGGCTATTTATAAAAAACCTTTTCTTCCAAACCCCTATTCAATAAAAAAAATTGTTTTCGATGGTAATTTAAGGTTTTTGGGGGAGAATTTGTTTTTTACAACCATGCCATGCTGTAAGATTTTTTTGAAAAAACTGTGTTTTCAGCCATTTTCAAGCAGGAATTGCTGGTTCTGTCCAGAGTACATCTCGGAAATGTTTCCAGACATACCCAAAATAGTTGGTGCAACACGACAGCATTTCCTGCCATAACCACTGCATTTCCAAGATATTCCCCGTCTCTGAAACATTTCCTGGCAAGAAACACCACTCATTTCTTGCAACATAGTTCCAAATAAACTAAATGTATTGCAGATGAGACTTGAAAAATTGAAAAATTGAAAGAAAAATAAAAAAGGCAGAGAACTTGAATTAGGTTCACTGCAAATGGTTCTCTCAATATACTCATGACCATGAACTTTTAAAATAAAGCTTGAAATACTTTTTCATGTATATGTACAGAACCAAGGTGACAATCTATTTTGACTTTTGAGATGGATTTCTTCATGGCTCTTGTATTATCTTATTTCTGTTAAATCAAACTCTATTTCTGGGCTAAGCCAACTAATGAGGAGATGATACATAAGGGCATCGCTCTAATTGCAGCTACAGTCTACAACTAAGATGTCCTTGAACGGTAATGAAAGCCAAATCATCCATCTGGAGCATTCATCCATGACTTATAGAAGTAGGCATTACTACAAGAGTGCATTTTGACCACCAAAGTATATCCAAAGTGCAAAGGGATCTGAGTACCTTACTAATTTACATTGTACTGAATACTCACAAGCAAGTCCACACCTTAAACTCCTAAATCCCAAAAAGGCAAAGATCAACTAGGAAAATGAAGCATTAGTGTCACCAATCTCCATTTTTAGTTTTCAATAAAAACAATTTTGAATAATTATTATGTCAGAAATTCCTACAGTGCACAGTGCTAGATTGTATATAAAATAAAAAAATGAATAATTGTGAAAACCTAATGCAAATTTAGAAATTAGCATGGTTTTAAGAGATAGGAAACAACCTCCTCTTTGACAGGAGTCGAATGTATTTTTGAACGCAAAGCTGACTTTATACTTGGTGGCAATCCTTGATACAAGCTGTCTCTAGTGTTTGCAGGGACAGAGCTTGGTCGAGAAACCTGGACCAGTAACAATTATCATATTATTTACCCGAGGCAATCTGCATGATAATAATTTATAAGAGACATTCACAAAATCATATTAGTCAAATTTAAAAAACCAGAAAAACAAAAAAGAAATTAAACTATCCTCAGAAAATATCTTTACTTTCAGCCAGGTAACATTTTGAAAATGACACTGTATATGTCCTGCTACTGAAATGCCTAGTTTAGAACCCAGGACTGATGTAAGAGTCATAAGTGCTCAAGAGTCGGATTGACTGTTGATGGTCCTTAAACATGCATCTCATTCAGAGTAACCCATTTATGTCGAGTAACCTGTATATGTCCTGCCACTCAAAAGCCTACTTGAGAACCCGGGACTGATGCAACAGTCATAAGTACTCAGGAGTCGAATTGACTGTTGATGGTCCTTAAACATTCATCGCATTCAGAATAACACTGTTCTCATGCTTCATTCCACTAGCTGGAAAGTCAGGCATGCATGCAAGAGATCTTTAAAGCCAATAATGCACGTTGATCTGAAACAGATTCCTTTCTTCTTCAAAGAAAAGATGTTACACAGTGGAATGCAATGTGCATAAAGCTAAACCTACATTGCCCAGGATGAGTGTAACCCCATAAAACCATTTTCAACCTGATTTTCCCAATAGAAGAAGTAAAGGGCTAGATCAGAATTTCAACCTCATTCATTTGATCCCTGAGTGTTTGTTTAAGAAACAAAGCACAAGCCAGTAAAGTTGCTTTCAAGTCAAATAATGCATTTCAGTTAAAAATTAAAAATCTACCCAGGGTATGGTCCAGCTGTAGTTCTACACGCCTATGCTGGTGAAAATATAGTACGTACAAGTTCAAATATGCATCGCAGTTCAAAAGGGGGCTCATTATAGAGGAAAAAGTTAAAAACTATTATAGAGCCAGAAACATGTGACAAATCAAGTGGCATTCAACGGATCCATGGCAGTAACAAAAAGGAAATGCTTTCACCCAAAAAAGCATAACTAGTTAGCACTATCAGTTCGTAAAAGACAAGGATGTAAGCCCGCAAAAGTTCAGTGTCCCTTAATTGCAAGTACCCTTGAATACAGCTGGCCTAGATAAAAGGGTAACTGCAATACATGGAATGCAAGTCACTGCTAAACTCATATGTTGCTCTCTAATAGAACAAGTTTGATCTGGATTGGCAGTCCTCAGAAATAAAGCAACAACTAGGTGGAATCACTTGCATTATGCTCAGGCGTAGTTGCTCAAAACTCTTTCAGCACGATGGTGGAAAACAGGAAAGCAATTCAGTGCGAGAGTGATTTCTAACATGCCAACATTAACAAGAATCCTTACTAAACAAGGTCAAATAAGCATTATTTAAAAATTAGAACTAGCATGTTATGAATCGCCCCTCTTCACCCTGCAACCACAATGTCATACATATATAGCAGACATGTTAGCATGTGATGTAACCTACACAGAAGTAGGGGTAATCAATGATCATACTATGAATCTTGAAAGAGTGGATGGAACACGACCATCTCACCAAAACAACCATGCAGTGGAAACACACATAGTTATGGCTCACTAATATGTTGATCTGCACCTTACCATTATTATCATCATTTGTAAAATGTAAAGAAAAGTGAATGATAAAGTGGATCCTATGACTCCCAAAGGTGGCAAGCCACTAAAAGGTACGGGTGCCAGTTGCAGCTAGTAACGTAGTTACCCACAAAGGTTGTAACCAAATGAAAGGCATGATATCAGATATACCCAATGCAGCCATTATATTAAGTAACATTGTGACCCATGCTAATGGTAACCCAATAAAAACCATTATACAGAATACCATGGTTCAGGATATATTAGAACTATATATCAGTATGGAGACAGAAGCAATTATAAACCAACAATTGCACTGATGCATGGAATGGACAGTGTTTATTTAGAATTCATTTGAGTATATTCAAATTCATAGAAATGAAGTGAGACTGTGGAACCACTGACATATTTCCATCCCTTAGAGGGATTTCTATAGCATAATCAAATTCTTAGATATTAGCAGAAAATGGAGGCCCCTTTCCTAGATCAACCATCTACCAAACGGGCAGAAGAAACTGGCAACAACTATTCCTTGAACCAGCCGAAAATGAAGCTCTGACAGCAGCAATAACTAATAATGAAGGTAGAACTTCACCTGCCCTAGTAAGTGGGTCACCCTTAGGGATAGGGCTGCTACTGGGAGGTCCTTTGGATGAGTCATCATGCCATTCCCGACCATACTTATCACTTTCCACACTCCATCCCCTCATCTCCTCACATTTTGAGATTTTCGGGTGTACTGACCCAAGAAGGGGTCGTCCCTCACTTCATGGGAAGAAGGGGGTTGAAGGCCCAGAGGCTTGTGACTGGCAAAAGATAAAAGCTTGATTATGAACCTTCCAGATGCTCGCCCAGAGAGGTCTTGAGAACAATGAAACGCTTCTCTTAAAAAATCAAAGACCTGCAAAAGCAAACACATAAATATGAATATCCCCACTTGTTGAGGTGTGTACACTCATGTGGTGTCCCTTTCTTTCCTTGCATATGGCACTCTGTGTACCTCTAGCTTCAAGTGGCCTTGTGGTGCTGCCCCCCAAGCTAATCGATTTCACTCTAGGGAGTACCCAAGGTTTTGGACTATTAATTAATTAATGGCAATGAATGGGCTTGGAAAAAGGATGCATTGAAAACGAAGGTGTAGCACACCCTTTACAAAGGCACCCATAAGTGAGACACTACAACCCCTTGTATGTCATGAACCCCATGCCCAAAAATTTTCCCCTCGTCCATAGCACATCATCCACGTGATTTAGAAGGAGGTCCCCTCGGGAAACACCCCTAAACTTAAGGGACGATTCACCCAATAGGTCGTTTTGTCAACCTTCCCATACTCAAACTTGGTAAAGTGCATAGGGTCTTTGAGCATTAGTTTATTTTGATGAGGTAGTTTGGATGTACATGCTTAGATGGCTCTTTTATTGATTTGATTTACTCATCGTGATGCTTTGTCCTGAGATCCTTGGAGGGCATATCCATTTGTCTTTGCAGGACCCAGCTGGTGGATAGTTTTGGAGGAACAAGCCTAGCTTGGGCTTCCATGGGGCTTCAAGCCCACAGGTTGGATGCCAAGGGCCCGCATGGTGGATGATGAGGACATGCCTTTGGAGGCCTAGAAGACATCATGGATGACCTCACCTAGCCCCTATCACCCAAACGACTTGCCTAGGAGGGGAAAAACGTCACTCTTTGGGGATTGACGTCACCTAGGGCTAGGCTTTGGTGGTGATGTAATTGTTACTCATTGTCACTTGGCATAATTTTACCGGAGGAGGCATGAAGAGACCTTGGCGCGTGAAGAGGAGGCTCTAGAAGCCACTCCACCTTTCTCTCCAACGACTTGGAAAAGTGTCAAAACGTCTCGTCAAAACGTCTCCATAGAGGGGTGACGTCTTACTTAGGGTTTTTCTTTCATGTGAAAAAGTAAAAATTAAATAGTATTATTTGTGTAAAGGGGCAAAATAAGGGTTGTTGCCCCCTTATTTTGTGTTTACCCTAACTTATGTTAACAAACTATGTTTAAGAGTTTTTGTATAAACAGAGATCTTTTGAATCTCATTTGACAACATAACTCTCCCATTTGTGAGAAGACTCTATGGCTGAAATTTTAGCTACACTTGTGCATTTTTGGTATCTCCCTCTCTTGCAAATGGTTTTTGGTGTTATCTCTTGGTGAATGGATTAAGTGAAGTGATGCATGGTAATTTTTCTCTTGGATGGTAATTTGCATGGTGAAAGAGGGTTTGATATCTCTTATCTTGGAAGTGGTGAGGAAAATCTGCATATGCTAGTTCTTTCTTGCTCATTCTTGGTTATTGTTGGTGGAAACCTAGGAGGAGTATGTTGGATACACCCTCCATTAATGCTTCATCTTATTGTTAAGGTTATAAGTCATTCTTGAACAAGGGTTGCTAGGAGAAGTACAAGTGTGTACACCCTCCTAGATTTACCCTAAGTTGGTTGGCATACCCTAGGGAGTAAAAGGATTTACACCCCTAGGGATCTTGTTGATCCAACTTGTGTTTTAAAGACCCCATTCACCCAATTTTAAAGGCACTAATCTGATTTTTTTTGCATTGGAGAAACAAATTATTTGCCTCAGTAAACATGATTTGATGAGATACTAATCTCATTTCAATTGGATAATTTTCTGCATGCTAAGGGCTTGTCAAGGCCACTAGGACATCTTGATTGGCCAAGTCTTCTTAGAGTTATAGCTCATTAAAAGCTACAGCCATTAGGGCTGCAGAAAAAGCTCTCTTTACTCACTTATAACTTGTTTTTCAACCGTCAAAATTTGTTAAGATAATCTACTAAGTCTAGAGCATCTTTTGGGTGGACTCTTTGCAAATTTTGATGGTTGGACTTTCTGTTGTAACAACTTGTTTGCTACAGTCATAAGGCTGCAAAATATCTCTGCAGACACCTTTTATTACAGCCTTGTTCATTGTTGAAGTCTTGTGCTTTCATACTTGAGTATTACTAGTGTTTATCTAGCTTATCTCTTGCATCATTTGTTGGACTTTTAACAATTGTTTAGCAGCTTTAACACTTAGTTTCTTGTTGATATATATCTTTGTTTACTGCTGCAATTAGGGACAGCAAGCTTAACTTGCTTGTTCACCTAACATTATACATATATACTTGGCTTCTTCTTGTGTCTCGGGCAAGTACATCACTCTTTGCAGGTACTCTTATCTCTTGGAAACTTTTGGCTACCACCAAGACTCTTTCTCAAGCCTTTTCGCACTCTCTGTCTTGACCTTTAGGGGGACCTTCCTTCATCTCTTCACTTTCCATCTCATTTCCCCAGGGTCACCGGGATTCCCCCCTTGAGGTGATTATCTCATCTCTAAAGTGAGGAGAATACCTGCCTAAGGTGATAGTGGGTAGGTGTTCTCTAAGTTGTCTCCATTTGGTGGTTGGGTCAGGCTTTGCCCAACCTACAACTTGTGCGATAAAAAAAGTCATGTGTGCAGATTGAAGAAAGCCTTGTATGGGTTGAAATAAGCACCCAAGGCATGGTATGGTAGAATTCACAGTTTTCTGATGAGCTTGGGATTTACCAAGAGTAAAGCAGATCCTAATCTTTACTACAAGGTTGAGGATAGTGGACCAATAATATTACTATTATATGTCGATGACCTATTTCTAATAGGGGACGAGAAGCTCATCACAGAGTGCAAGAGAAAGCTTGCATCTGAGTTCGAAATGAAAGACCTGGGTATGATGCATTACTTTTTGGGTCTAGAGGTGTGGCAGAAACCGGATGAGATTTTCCTGTGCCAAGGAAAATATGTGGTAGAAATCCTGAAGAGATTTGATATGATGGACTGTAAATCCATGCCCACACCGATGGTGACGAACCTAAAGTTATTGAGTGATACTTCTTCAGAGACAATGGATGTCACCATGTACAGGCAGATGATTGGTTCGTTGATGTATTTGATGAACACTAGGCCGGATATATGCTTTGCGGTGAACACTTTGAGTCAGTATATGGTTGAACCAAGACGTGTTCACTTGGTTGTGGCAAAGCATGTGTTGAGGTACCTGAAAGGTACAGTTGATTATGGACTCCGATATGTTTTAGATCAAGGTTGTTGGGAGCAGGGAGCGAGAGCGGGAGCGTCGATTTTCAAAAAAAAATCGGGARCGGGAGCATTTCAGGAGCGTTTTTTATAAATACATAAAAAATATATATTTTGATGTATATAAATAAAAARCATGCAGAATGTCGAATCAATTGTAAAAAACATGAAAACATAGATATAAGATCATTTAACTAATGGATTAGTGATGATCATTAAAGCATCAACCATTTAGTACACATATAACATTAATCATAAACATTTGTCATCAATAGATTGTAACATACTAACAGACAACATCAACCACAAAATGAAATAGACTCTAGAGCATCATATTTATTACCAAAGAGTTGTAAGATTCAATCAATAGTTCAAATTTCAAACTTCAAACTTCAAAGGTAAACTATCACATAATGTTCATAACTTCATTGTTTACAGAATAAGCCATAATAAAGAGTCAAGACAAAGTACTAAGTTCTAGAGACTACTTCTAAACATGAACAGAAAAAGAGATTTAGTATATAGTAGAAAGTACTAAGTACTATGCTCTAAGTTTTCCTCTTGCCATCAGAAACTTCTAGTTTCTTCTCTCGTGATCTTTGAAGAAGAGAAGTAGTAGGTGGAAGTGTTTGTGGAACACGACCAACCATTGAATGGACCCCACGTGATAATGGATGCTGTGAAGATAAAGGAAAAATCGATGCATTTGGAATGCTACTAGTGGATGGGGGTGGCATGTCTCCTCCAAGAATATGATCACCATCATATTCACCCAAAAGTTCCACTTTAAACCATGGTTAAGAGACCTTTTAAGGCAGGGAGCGTTTTTTTCCCTAGGGAACGCTACCTTTAGGAGCGCGCTTCGGGAGTGGGAGCGGGGGGGGCGCTCCCCCGCAGCCTAGTTTCAGATCATAAGATAAGACTACATGGCTATATTGATTCAGAGTGGGTCGGTAATGTCGCAGACCAGAAAAGTACATTTGGATGTTGCTTCAGTTTGGGGATCAACTATGATCTCATGGTTTAGGGGGAAGCAGACTGGTGTGGCACTTACTACGGCTGAGGGCCGAGGCAGAGTATATAGCAACGTGTTCAGCATATAGTGAAGTTGTGTGGCTTCGAAAGTTACTTGTAGGGTTGTTTGATCTCGAGTTGGAGGTGACTTGTATTTTCTTTGACAACCAGAGTTGTATAAAGTTGTGAGAGAACCCAGTGTCATGGTATTTCATGACAAGTCCAAGCATATCGAGGTCAAGTACCATTATATCCAAGATCTAGTGCAAAGGGGAGTTGTGAAGCTCCAGTATATTAGCATAGACGAGCGGATAGCAGATGTGTTGACCAAGCCTCTGTCAAGGGTAAAGTTTGAATACTTCAGGGACAAGCTTGGTGTGGTCAAGAAGGATGTCCCTCGTAAGAGGGAGTGATGAGTCACATATGCGATTCTTGGGGCAGTAGCTTGCAGAGTGTGGTAGCAGCGGGTGGTCATTTACAGGCACATTACTGACTATGGCACCAATCAGCATGACCTCGCACAAAGTCAGTGGATGTCGAGCCTTCGGGAATGGCGAATTTCCCATCTTTTCAAGCTAGAGGGCCAACCTATGTGGTTGGAGGTGTTTGCTAGCCTTAGGCTAGATGGGTAGTGTGTGCGCACTACATCGCCTAATCCTTGTGATTAGATGCCTGGTCACTATGGATCAGTTGCCTGGTGTGTCAACCAGAAGAACTAGCTCTAGGGCTAGTTGCCAGATTCTGTGTGAGTTGGCGAGTTGCAGTTGCCCACACTCTGTTTGGATTGGGTAGTAGCATAGTTCTGTGTAAACTGGCTCAACTGCGTACTCCAAATTTTGTATGAGTTGGATGGTTTCCTAGTTATGTGTGAGCTAGATGCCTAGTTCTGTGTGAGCTAGATGAAAGCCATGTAATGACATAAGGTCTGAGAGGACGATGAGGCTGTTCCCACTAGAGAGATGCTACATGTGTTGATGAGGCCCCAGATGCATGACTGTGACATGACCATCAGATAGTCTGTGTGTGTGACTATGACAGAGCATGTGTGGCTATGATGGTGATACTTGTGACATGATCTGTTTGATCATGAGATAGCCTGTGTGGCTATGATGGTGATGCTTGTGACATGATCTGTTTGATCATGAGATAGCATGTGTGGCTATGGTGATGCTACCTGTAGACTGGTCTGCAAGACCATGTGAGTCTTTCCCATGCTATGTCAGATGGATGGATGTGTTTGAGACCATTACATGAACATCTTAGTTAAGACCTCCCTAGCTAAGAGGGAGTGTTGATGTTTTGGTAGCTGCAGGAGGTATTAACCTCCAAGTGTAACCCTTGTACTTAGAATAGAATATTCAAGGAGTAAGAGAACCATTAAACAAATGTGTGTAAACCCTAGAAGAGAAGTCAGCCCAAGGAAAATAACAATAAAGAAATAGAAGGCCCCAGAAAGCAAAGTCGGCCCCACCTGGAAAAGTCACTTGGACAGGCTAGTATAAATAAGGAGGCGCCTAGCTCATTTATGTAGAAAATCCAGGTCCTATCAGCAGTCTTCTTGGTCTGTCTTTGACCAAGCTAAGACACTAAGTTTCTTGCTGTCCCAAATTTAGTTTTCTGCTGTTTTATAACAGCCAACAGTAAGTTTAGTTTTACTGATGTGTTATGGTTGTTGTTCAATGATTGGGTGCCCTTGCAAGTAGTTTTATGTTAGATAAATTACATTTATACTTCCCAATAAACAACAACACACCTATCTATCTTTTAATGCTGAAATATGGACAGAAATAAGAGCTTCCTAACAGCAACTAAAATGCATGTGTAGACACAGGTATTTTTGGTCATATGAACCTGGATAAAACCCCCCCGGGGAAAACCAGTTGTGAGATATGATGTATATATGAGGTAGAGCAACAATCTAATACAGTAAATACAATACAATAAGAACCTGGTACAATAGCAACTCCAGAATGAAGAAGTATCCAAGCTCAAA
>ML782567.1:978490-993055 GCA_009831015.1 Picea engelmannii | reverse complement strand
TCGTTGTTGACCTTTTCCCTCCAAGTGACTTTTACTTTATTTTATTATTCCTTGATTATATCACTTAATTAATTAATTAATTAATTAATTAATTAACCATTTTGCCTGTAAAAAGTGATTTATCCATCCTGATGGCTTCTCCGACCACTGAAAGTCACTTCCCATCATCTTATCCTGTAATACTCTTCCTCCCGATTCTGATGAGCTATTACACTAAGATGTTTCTCCAAGTAATATGCCCATTATGACCTTCTTAGTGAATTTAATTAAGATATGACCCATAATAACTCAAAATTACGGAAATCGTCGGAATGCAACGAAACCAAAGCCTAGCTGTGCGGAATGGATCCTGATTATGAACGATACAAGTCGGGCCCAAATAAACCCTTCAATATCTCCCGAACTCTCTGTCACCCCTATCTGGCTACTCGGGCAGGCATAACACTCTGAAATGTTGTAATGTTATAATGTCCCAAAATGGGGACATTACACTGTGTTGGGTACTTTGTTTATCTACCTCACCCACGACGTGAGATTGTAGTAGAGACATAGACCATGTCATTGAGTCGATGGACATCTAACCTGTATGAGGGCCAATTTGTAATTATAGGATGATGTCTCATGGGCATAAATTAAAGTTAGTGAAATTATAAAATTTAAAATTTTAATTTGAACATTTCTAACTCGTTGCGCTTCTTGGAGTGTATCTTTTCAAAAACACTCCAGTTGCGCTCACACCCTGAAGAGCTACAAGTTCGAATCAACACCTGAATGGCAAGTTTTTGCAACTCTAGGACTCTTCTACCATAGTTTTCCCACCAAACATCTACAGCAAATAAATGGAAAGAAAAGACAACGAATTATATTTCCATTGAGTAACAAATAGATAAAAAGGAAAGACATTGAAATTTGAAAGTTTGAAACAAATTTTACTTGTAGCTTACCTGGAATCCCTACGTTCCTGTCTTGGATAGCCATATCATATCCAAATGTCCTAGCACTCAGTTTATAATTATACATCTTAAGTTGTTTGGAAATCTCCTAGCGTTCAACGGGAATCAAGACCATCCTTTGAACACATTGGAAAAATCCATCCATAACCTCTGCATCAAACCTAAATCCACATGCATAAGAGTATGTGGGGTTGAGGTAGAGCCTTCTTGCATGATTCAAACGATGGAGAGTGTTGTTCCATCGCTCATCAATCACACTCCATATCTCAGCTCGTCTAGTGAATCCCTCTTCCCCCTTCTCCTCATAGTATCAATGGATAGTTCCTTGGCCCTATCCATGGCCTCATACAAGAAGCCTATTGTGGGCTTCTCACCATCAACCAAGCGAATAACCTTTACCAAAGGTTCACTAATAGCATGCAATTCCTGCAATCCCATCCAAAAGATTTGATTGTGTCTCACAAGTTGGGCTATGGCTTGCCCATCCACTTTAGTGTTATAGACACAAGCATACCACTCATTTGACAGAAACATCCTCTGCAACTCCGACATAGAATTGTGGAGAGACAGAAGAGAAACGAAGCTAGTCGTGAAACGCATGATAGCCAGACGAACAAACTCCTTGTTCCCTGTGAACTGTCTCATGAGGTAAAATTGGGCTTTACGAAAAGTTCCTTCTCTCCATGCAAATCAAGAAACCAAAAAAAGCAAACTCATCTCCAAAATGTAGCAGCAAGGGTGCCCCTCTAGGTGGCTGATTTATTCTTCTTCAAATCTCGAAATAGGTGCTTGGAATACATCATCTTCAAGCTTGCTTGTTCAGCAAGCAAAATCACAAAAATTCTGCTAGAGTGTATTCAACTTAGCTTGTTGACCAATCAACCTCCACATGTCATTCCTCCATCATTCGATAAAGTTCAGGACTTAGCTTAACTAGTACGCTACCTCATCTTATGCAATTCACTGAGCAGGTATAATTCGGAATGTGACTGATATGCCTCAAAAAAGTGCTGAAAACAATCTGATTTGTCTCTCAAAAGGTATGATTTGACTCTCAAAAGGTAGAGAAACAACAGGCAGTGATGCTCCTCGGAATGTGTCCGACATGTCCTCATGAAAAGTACCCTTCTCCAAGCTGATATGATCCTAAAGGCTGGAAATTCTTAGACAAGGGATAACACAACGTGCAGGTATGAGTGATAATAATATGAACAACATGAAGCCTCAGAACACTCATTTCTATCTAACAACCAACTGTGACTTAATGAATTGAACTACATGAATCCCTTTACAATTAGAAATTTGGGGTAAAATAATACAGACCAAGGGAATACAAAGTGTTTTGCCTCTCAATTGTTCACATCTAGAATACATTAGTGTACAAGTGCCAAGAAGATGAATAGACAGAGAGAGCAGGCGATGATCCATTATGACGGTTGAGATTTTAAACATAACCATTCACTGCAATGCCCATCCACCCCAAACTGGGTTTTGTCATTGCAACAAAAAGCACATGCTTAGGAAGCACGACTGAGTTTTGAGTCAGTGTGAATAGGTCACAATGCTAGAAAACACAATTGAGATATAAATGCATCCACAATGTCATTGAATTGACACTCTGATGCACACCAATGCTGACCACTACAATGTGCATGTTCTTACTTCTCTCTAGCATGATTTCTCCAGTCATGGACTTAGTCAATCTCTGACTCCATCTGGAATCACATATATAAATTGCAAAGTGCTATTCTTCAATGGTACAGAGTTTGGTTTTACAGTTCAAATCACAGGGTTTTATGTTTTATATTTTAAGTTTTTACCTTGTAGCACGAGTTTCAAGGACGGGGTAACAAGGGAGTAAGTTTTAGGGACGAGGGTAACAAGGGAGTAAGTCAGGGATGGCTGGAAAGTCCGCCAAATTTCCAGCAAATGACAAAAATATTTTAAAAATTTGAAATTCTAAAATCAAAGAAATATTCCAAACTACTAAACAAAATTACATAGAAATTTCAAAAATTAAGCATGATAAATCCATCTTATGTGATATGTACATGATACATCATACACAACATTCATGATTCCATAAATAATAATATTAATAACTAAACTTAAGATTGAGCAGGTACAAAGTCCAAAAGCAGCCCCTTGACTTAGCCCAATCGGTTTGAACCACCCTGTTTCAAGGCAGAGATCACTGACAGGTCATGGGTTCAAGTCTGGTACAGTCCCTCTGGGTTAGGAATACATGTTGTACTCCGGCCGCATTTGCCCCAGCCACCATGCATGGAATGTGAGGAATCACTTGGAGAGTTTCCTTTTCCACAGAAGAAAAGAAAGCTACAAAGTCCAAAATGGCAAAATGACTGAAATAGTATATTGTCCAAATTGGTTGTCCACATGAAATATCCACTGCAGGATTTTGAATCTCCAAAATAATAGTCTCCAATGCTTGAGACCGGCTGCCATGGACGCTTCAAATAACAGAGAGTGAGTGCAGATGGCTTGCTGGTTTGTTTGTTTGCTTAGAAAACCAACTGCAGTGTTCTTCTTGCCCTAAAAACATGTCAAATGGTCGTTTTCCCCATTTTACAAGCTGGCCACAGAAGGGCCCACCCATTGCTAAGTAGGCACAAAAACAGAAATGTTATAGGCATCTTTTGGTGCCTGTTTGGGCCTAGCAGGTTGGGGTATGCCTTTAAGTCCTTGGGGCGTCCCTGATTCTAGCAGGGTTGGGATACCCCGGTTGTATTGGGAACATCCCCAACATCCTTGAAGCAGTCTTCATCCAATAGGGAACGTCCCCTACCTGTCCCCAAGTGCCTTGGGACATGAGAACCCTATGGACAGGTTCCTGTCCTACATAGTTTTTTACTGTTTTACATCATTTTTGGTGGGTTTTCTTTTCCAAAAAAATTATAAATTTAATACATACATATATGATGCACCTAAACCGAATCCATACACACCCTGAATTCAAAAATGGTGCCCCCTATCAGCAACTGCACAAGCACCAGCACCTACAAAACTTGGATACTTAGGAGTTTAAATATCACTCACTTAACCAATATGAAATATGAACTAAGTGACAATCTTTTGAGTGTAGGAAAGTGAAACAAGTGGGTTCTACTTCTCTGGTTCTACTTCTCTCTAATGATAACTTTCCAACAACCATACAATTCTGGACGTAACCATGAAAATCATAGCCATCCACTTGCATGAAACATACATTTTCCACAGATGTTCACATCCTAAAATAACCGACCACTTGCTAATGCACTCGCAAGGAATTAAACCAAATACAGCAGTTGCAGATAGAAGAGGGTATATCTTTCCAAATACAATCATGTTTAGAATGAAGACAAAATTACAAGAAATATATGCATGTCCCAAGCAAAGGATAAGAGATCAAAAATTCATAAGAAAGAAGCCTATATCCCATTTGAAAAAAATATTAAAAAGAACTGCAAGATATAAATGAAATAAATTGCACCCATACCATTCTGTCAATCTGATTGATAACATTTGCATAGTGTAAAGCCAGGCCAGCTTTACCCAGCCTCTGTGGACTTCCAAGTGAACCCTTCTTGTTCACAGATTTCTTGCTTTCAATGGCTTGCTCACAAAGGACAAAACACAGTTAGAGAAACCAAATCCATGCCTGGTACAACTAGATACTCTCTTCCTAAACCAACAATGCATAAAACTGATACAGTAAAACTCAAGAGGCCTATAAAGTTTAAACCACTTATGTAATTGAGGCGATTACTGATATAAAATTCAAAATGCCAAGGACTTCAGCAAACATTCACACAAAGAGTCTCAATAAAGCATAGAAAACTTCAACATATTTACACTTGGTCAGATTTAATAAATATTTATGGTGAATAATAGAAAAACCTTCACAATGAATCAAATCTGTTTTCTCTTCCTACCACATTTATTTTTCATTTATTCATCCTTCCCCAAGTTTCAGCACCCTGAATTTTGAAGATATTATATATGTTATTACCAAAATGCGCTCAAGGCTTAGATATTGTTAGGACTTCTAAACAGCATGCTTCGAGCAGACTATTATGAATTTCCATTAAATTCTAATCTTTAATATCAACTGGTTTTATCTTATGTAAAAATATTCAACAATCTGATTCAGATAGAAAGAGATTACATCAAAACCATAAACTTCAAGAAAACCTAATGACATAAGTTCAGCAGAACTCTGACCCTTGAAAAGAGAAAAGAAGAGTTGCCAACTGAAAAGAGAATATATCAAAAGTCCTGAGAACACAAAGAGGTGCAAGAGAAGACATTTTGAAGATACAGTTTCTCGTCCTCAGAAACTTGGTCTAGATTGACAGGAATACTCAGGGTATGACACTTGGGAAGATGGCACACTAATACATCTGCCTTGAGATCATTCTCTGATTGGCTGAGAATTGAAGTATCCTCATTAAGCTACACAATGAAGGAAAACGTCATTTCTACCTTCAGGAAAATACTACATAAGTAAAGACTAAGGAGTTTAGCCCCTAAATTGTGAAGAAGATTAATATTACTTTCTGCATGACACCACATTGCCACTGTTTCTGCTTTTCAAGATTGGAGATTGACCTAGGGTACTAGCAGAGATCCATCATCTTCATCGGGAGCTACTCTCCTCCTATCTTTGGTCTAAGACAAACAAAGTTCGTTCACACATAAATTATCCAAAATATTTGGAATACGAAGTAATCCATTTAGGATGAAATAATACTATATTGAGTAAATGTATATGAATGAATGAGATGATTACAAATGAGAAATGAGGCCTGAATATATATACCCATGCAGGGGTGCCCTTTCATAAGAGACAAGACCTTTCATCAAGAAGGTGGCTCTTCATAACATATTTAGTTATTGAGTATTAATTATTATTATTTAATCATTATCTATTTATATCTATTTATATGTATATTTGTGTTCATAACATGGTCAGTGTAGCAGAAAAAAGTGGAAAGGGAGTTGTCCGAGTACCAAAACAGGTAGCAGTATCTCCCTCTAATCTCATGGTAGATGGGACACCGAAAGTGAGATACTCTTCCGTCTCTAGCTCCTACAAGAGGCATCAATCTTGAGTCTATGGTAACCCACAAAACTGACCAAGGGAGATCCTAAGGGCATGCATCCAATGACTGTGTCTATATGGAGGTCAAAAGATAAGACCATCCCTTAGCTCAAGAAAGTCCTCAACATAGAAGGGCATCTTCAAGTCAAGACCCCCCGAAGATGCAATCCAAGTGACCTAGGTATAAAGTCTATAAATGTCCTCTCCGATAGCCCGCTTCAGGTCCTGTTTGGACGGAAAGAGGTGACCTAGCATGTCTACGGACTACAAAAAAGGGGGAAGAGGATTCAGATAGATGGCCACTAACTCAAATAATTGAGAGACCTTTGAAGACTAACATTGAGTGGGCCCTCAGGGGTGGACCAAGACAATGGCCTTCGAAGAACAAAGTGCTAAATAGGAATACATGTCCTGCCTGGAGGTCAATTCCCCAAAAGTCCCAACTCTATGAAGGAATGAGACTAGTCGAAAGATGGCCTCAATGAAATGAGGTTAGGCCTTAACCTCCTCCTCGACAATAAGATGAGGTAGAGTCTGCTTGCATTGGATGATGCACCTAAGAAGAAGGGTATGGTTCTCTCTAATTTAGCCCAAACATCTTGAAATAAACTTGGTCCCCATATCTCAAAACCATATAGGAAAGTGGGCCTAATAATCGTGTCCAAGAGGTAAATCTTGGATGATATATCTTGGGTATGGTTATGGAAGCATTATCTCTCAAGAAGGGCAAGGGAGCTATATCACTTGGCGAGTTGAGGATGGAGGTCATTTCACATGGTGAAACGAGGTCTCGTGAACTGAAGTCGCAAATATGTGTAAGTTGTAGTGATCTCAATCTCTTTACCCCGGAAGTAGAAATGGTAATCAAAGAGAGCACGCTTCGATGCATCGAAGATCATAACCTTGGTTTTACCCAAGATAACCATCAATTATTGAAGGTCACAAAAACTAGACAAAGCATCGATCTACCACTATAGGCCCTCAAGTGAGGAGGCAAAAATAATCAAACCATCAACAAAAAGAAGTAGAGATATCAACACATGGTGTAAAAGACAACCATCTCTCTTGAATATGATCCCAAAGAAAAGACTCCAATTCATCAATGTAAATCCCAAAAAGATTCAACAAGAGAGGACACTCTTGCTTAACCCCAATGGTACTTCGAATTAAATTTGAAAGGCCATGCTTTGTTTGGAGGAAATCAAGAATTGACTCAGAGTCTCATGATGGAAACCAAGAGTGTCTCTAAAATGTCAATGTTGCAAAGTTTTTGAAACAAGGCCTCTCTGGAGATCATGTCAAACACTTTCAGAAAGTCCACAAAGCAACAAAAGACTCTCAATGAGTAATGACAAGCCTCCTCAATAATGGTCCTAAGTGTGAAAAAACTTACATGTCCTTTAGCACTGAGATGCCTCCTCTCAAGCTCGTCTAACACCTGTAAGTGAAGAGTTGTAGCATATAGCTTAGAGAAGGTGTGTCTAATCACGATGGTTTTGTAGTTATTTGGATTTGTGTTGGCCCTCAATTTGAGGAGAGGGTGGATGATGTGCTAGGACCAAGCCTTAGGAAACCAAAAAAAACAAAATGATTAAAGAAATTAGAAATGTAAGAGTCAAGGGAGTGGATACCATGCTTAAGGAACTCAGCCTAGAAACCTTCCTCATCAACTACCGTGTGAGTTCTCGTGACTTTGACTACACTTTTTATGTTGTTGAAGGAGATATATGACAAGAAGTGCGAGGAAGGTGAAACAAATAGGGATATGTGCAAGAAGATCATAAAGGAAGATTGTATAAGCCAACATGGATTAGGGATCTAAATCCAAAAGGAAATCAATGTGCCTAGGAAAAGGGTGTGCCAAAAGGTTTTGGGGGAGTGGCAAAGGGCTTCACAAAGCTTGTGCCTTCACAAGGAAAGGAAATCCCACTTTTTACAGTGGAGGAGGTGATGGTAGGGTTTTCGAAGGTGGGGGAAATAAGGGAGGTCGTTTGTAAAAGAAAAACGAAGATGCTTACAATGCAGTTTGCACTCTTCATTTAACCAACAGACATGGGGAAAAATCCAATAGTGGGGGCACGAGAGTGGACTATCAAATGGAATGGGGGTATTAAACGAGAGCACCCTCCCAAATAGTCATGGAAAGAAGCTCATATTTGGCTAAGAATATATCGAGGAACAAGAAATGGGGTAGGGGAGGAATCAGCAATCAAAGCCAAGTGGTATAAGAGTCAGCATACTCACCATCAAAGAAGATACCGATGTGTGGGGCATTGGAAGGGAGCAAGATAGGGGAGGGTGGGGGGAGGCAAAGAGGGAGAAGGATAGGAGGGCATGGTCCACAAGGAGAATGGGGGAGATTGAAAAATGTCAACTGTGGGGGAGTAGCTCCTAGTTGGCCAAGACATAATCAATCACACTATGTGAAGGAAACATGTGAATCCCACCGAGGTAGGGAAGCAAGGAAGACCATTCAGGAGTAATAGATAATGAGACTCCCAAAGCTATAGAAGGTGCCCCCATATGTTGTAAGGGGTCCTAGACCATCATTTGAAGTCTTATGAAGGCCCACAATGCCCAAGTAAATCTCCTAAAGGCAAAGGGCATCCTTGGATTTGTCATGAAGTGGTACCTGTCGAGCCCCAGTACATGTGTTGAAGTCCCCCAAAAGAATGACATTGCCAAGTGTAGCATAATAAGAGGTGTCAAGATACAAGTCAACGAAGGGGTCCTCGTCAAATTCATTGTAAAGTGCAAAGTTAGAAGATAATAAGTTTGAAGGAAGATGCTTAAATTTGTCTTCATGACCTCATCCTCCTCTTATACATGAGCATGGGTCCATACACAACAACCATCCAATAATAACTCTAAGACCCAAAACATACTAAAATCAGCAAAGGTAACAAATTGATTCTTCTTCAAAATCCATGCCATCAATAAACCCAAAGATGACTGCTATTCTTTGTCGTCCACGGCTATCATACTTTGATTATAGGAAAAAGTAATGAATCGCTTTCCTCCTTTAAATAAAAGTGCCCTTTCTTCACTTATAAACATGCCAAATATTGAACCAAGGAAGCACCCAGCTTATTTGGAAACAGCACCCACAAATATATGCTAAATGTATAGGAAAACAACATCATCTTTCCAATTTGTCCACATGTTAAACCCATGCAAGTGCTCTTCTGCTGCTATGTTTACAGGGATACTATAGAATCAAGATAAGTGCCATCCTGCATGCAGAACAATTAAACAGAGTTGCCTAGACTTCCTGATTATAGCACTTGGGAAAAGTGCCCTCTTGCTATTATGTTATGTCAAAACACAAGAGAAAAGTAAGCCCAAAAGCAGACCCAGCAAAAGCAATGATAAAGCACATATACTCCTAATTCAATGCTTGAAACAAGTCACCAAATCAACTCCCGAATCAGGCCAAGAAGGGTGCAGATAACCCTTAAATAGAGTGCCACACAAAGAACCAAAATCAAGCCAACAAAAACGAGCCTCACCAAATATATGTGATTATTTTATATCCAATAAGTCAATTCCAGAATGTAAGTAAACTCTTATATGCTCAGATTGGCCCCAAACATTAACTCAAATCAGCCTGTCCATACTAATCAAATTTGGACTGATAACAGCAGCGCTCTCCTGAAGCAGAAAATAGCACATAAAGCAACAATTTGACCTAAGCAACAGCGACCCATCTGTGCAAATCAATCCTCCATAGCTGGCATCATGTCTTACTGACCATATACTAGTGTTGATATACACTGTAAAAAGATTGATATGCCTCTGATATCAGCACTTTAAAAGTGTTTGAGAGGGGGTGAACAGAAAACAGAAAGTCTCCTTGAAATATGTGCTAGAGACATCATTGTGAGAGTGCTCTTTTTCAAGTAAGTACACCTCTTTGAATCTGAACTGAACCTCTGATTCTGTTGACTAGTTTAGGAGTTAACAGTGGTTCCTCCATCTGGCAGATTATCCCCTTCCCCTGTGAGGCGCTGAGAACCACAGTATCTTGTGATTAAATCTGCAATGTACAGCCTGTAAGAGGAGTGAGAAGTAGACTCGATTTCACTGTGGTTATGACATTAAAACTCTTAGCACTCGCCCTAAACCTTGCTTTTGCTTACAGTGGTTTTGATATCAATGGCAAGGTTATGGAAGGGTTCCATACTTGTCTTCAAATGATGGTCCTTGATTTGATTGATTGTACAACCATTGATCGAGAGATGGAGCTATAAAGGAACAATAGTAGACTACTTGGCTTTGACATCATTGTCCAAGAAAGGAAGAGTTTAATACCAAGTAAGAAATTTGCCACTGGATTGAAATGTAAATTAACTCTTTTCCTTTTCTTATTTGTTGTAGATGTTTGGTGGAGAAATTATGGTGGAAAAGCACCATTTTTACAGAATAAATTTTGTTTGGGTGCTTAGCCAAACATGTAACACTTCTTACTGTAACTGCAACAAGAATGTATTTAAGAAAATACACACAAAGAAGTGCAACAAGTTAGGAATTAAATTCTTATAATTTTTTACCAACATTTCCTATGACCCCCCAAGACTCGTTAAAATTATTATGACCCTTTTACAGGTTAGAGGATCAGCACCTTAATGATAATGGTTTACACCTACTACAATTTGTGGCTGTGGATGAAGCAGCTTGAGAGACCCTTTAAGGTGGATGTTTGGAAAACATTGACACTATTTTTCTAAGTGGAGAGTAGAGATCGAGAGGCTTGTTATGGAGGAGGCAGTCATGGATAGAGGAGAAGTTGGCACAAGGGGCGAGGGAGGATGACCCACCACCATTGGGGGTTTAGGGGAGGATGACCCACAACCATTAAGGGAGGGGGAAGAAACTAAGGAAACTGAGAGTGAGGAGAATGATGTGCCAACCATAGTTATCACTATCAGAACTAGACCGGTCGACCCCAAAAATGTGAACCGGACCGAAACCGGAAAAAAACTAGACAAAAAAACTGGTCGAGCAAAAACTACATTGTAATGTCCCCATTTTTGGATTCCCCTGCTTTACAGTTAGAGGCGACCTTATGGGTCTATGTCAGCCTGGCTAAAGGGGTAAATGGGGGTTAACAAGGGGCTTGGGCGAATTGGAGGAGTTATATGAGGCCCGGCCCAGTCCATTCACCTTATTTCATCATTAGGATCACTTATGCATAGTTCGTTCTTGATTCCATGGCATTCCGACGATTCCCGTAAATTAAGGGTATTATTGAGTATAAATTAATTAAATGCACTCAAGGTGTTATTTGGGTCATATTGTTGGAGGGAACACCTTCATGTAATAGCTCGTTGGAATTGAGACGAAAAGATCTAAAGGTTGGGATGATGAGAAAGGCACTTTCTGTGTCCGGGAACGACTTACAAGCCAAATAATCACTTTTCGGCATTAAAAAAGGGGTTAATTAATTAATAAAGTGATTTTACTAAAGTTAAATTATAAAGTCACTTTACTTTATTAAAAAGGGTAAAAAGGGTCTGAAAAGGGTCAATGAAGGAATAAAAGGGGAATGAGGGGCGCCCTCTCTCATTATTCACTGGTATTTTCTAAAAAACAAATTGAGAGAGCTCTTGTGGATTTGGCTCTTTGGAACGGAAACCCTCGAGAGATTTGGAGATTGGATTCGGTAGTGAGACTATCCACCCTAGCTAGTCATTGAAAGAGGATCACTCACATCTTCTATTTGTGTTTCATTGGTGACGGAGTTCATTTCATTGCAGTCGAGATTTCTTTGTTGGTGGCTGAGATCTTTCCTTTTGTGGAAGTTTTCTTGTTGGCAACGGGGATTTATTTGTGAGTGGGTCGAATCTCCACTCTGGGCATGTTACCTTGCAGCTGGGCGCAAATCTTGGTAAGAGGTAGCGTCATTCTCCTTGTGGGTCGAGTTTCTTAACTCAAGGAGGTTGTGTGCCCTTGTCGGGCGAATATTGGAAGGGTTGGGGTTGATTCTTATGCCTCTGAACTGATATTTCTCTTGCTGGTCATTCTATCTTTCATTCTGGGCGAGTTTACTACCTTGGAGGCCGATTTTTGGTGGATAGTGAGCCGAGTTCTTATGTTGGGCGAGCTGGGTGATCATTTGGCTGAGTCTCCTCATTTGTGATCCATTTCTGAACTGTTGGTGATCTATACTTCATACCTGGGCCGAATTTCTCATCTTTGTGGCTGAGTACAGTGAAAACTAAATCGATTTGGTCATCTACAGGACTTCCATAAGTTCTGGTTCATTGTATACATAGGCTGGGCCGATATATGCATCTGCATGCCTGTTTATTTACCTGAGAGTTGCTGCAGCTGTATTACCATTTCCAAGCATATTTATCTCATAATTTTTACAGAGGTTGCCTACAGAAAATAAACACCAGGTTCTTCAATTCTTGCTGTGTATTGTTGCTGATATTTCTTAGTGTATTTTCAGCCATTTTGAATAAATAAAATGCAGCAAATATTTATGGGATGTGTTAGTAACTCATTGTGAATCATAGAAAGTTCAGATCAGCATATATACTATTGTATAACAATTGCATACAAACTGTTTGTCTAAATATCCGAACCACCAATCTAAGCAAAATCACCAAAAATTTTAGTGGGGACACTACAGTGGTATCAGAGCCTCAATCCTGCCAGCCTGAGGGGGCTTGTGGTTTCATGAGGCAAGGATACAAGGAATATATCACTTATAGAAGTAGAAGACAGCATGAGGAATATTCGTAATATTCTTGCACAGGGGCGACAATAGTTGATGCAAGCTATGGCAAGCCATCAAAACAATGCAGGGAACAATGGAGCTAGTGGTTCGAAGAGGCAGCAAACAGGACAGAAAGGACAGGATGAGGAGTTTACTGTTGTTTGAGGGAGTATATGGCGCTTAGTGAGGCATTTCACGCAGCCATGTCATTCAAGGATTTTTGCACCATCAAACAACCTGAGTTGTATGAAACCCAATTATCAATGGACAAGAAGGTGAAGGTGCCAAGGAAAAAGGTACTAGTTTCTGAAGATTTTGATGCTTCTAAAATTGAGGATGACGGCACAGTGGCATCTAGTACATTTTAACATTGTCCTATGAGGCCCATAACACTAGCGCACATGATGGACAGGTTGATGGTGCATATGGTGAAGTGTCCCAATCAACCGATGTTGAGTATTCAACATCATACCTTAGTAGTGATGCTCATGATGATGAGGGTGTACGAGCTCCTTAGTAGAAAGAGGATTCAGCGCCTTATCCTGTCTATGATACTTATGACGATTCAAGCATGATTGTACCTAAATATGACGAAGACTGCTTATTTGAAAAATTATCATGGGATATGGATCCATCATCTTAGGAGTTGTGCGTGGAGGATGACAAAGGAGAGGCTGATTTTGGCGGTGGTAGTGCACATGAGTCCCATCATTTGACAGGTCAATGTACGGTAAGTAAAGATTGCATGGCATCATCTAGTGAGTCAGTTGTTGTTGATGGGGATAGTATTCTTATAGATGAAAACAAATCAAAGAATCTATTGGGTGACACCCCATACCACTTGGATGAAATTAAACAAAGTCCCTTAGCATTGCATGATTTGGAGGATCAATTATTGGTCACAGAGGAGCAGATTGTACAAGTGTTGACAAGGGAAGATGGTGCTCATAGATTCATTGAAACTCTTATTTGGAAAACCCAGTTGGAGACACAAAAAAGAGTTGCAAGTGGAGTCACTAGTGTGCAATTTCGCATAATCAAAGAAGCACTAGAGCAGATGAAATCCGATTACTTGCAATTGTTCATGGATAGGGACCTTGCTCTTAAGTTCGTTGAAGACAAGGAAAGGGAGGTTGAGGAGCTTTGTTACCAATTAAGTTTGGCATGCTCTTCATCATTGACAGCAGCAGAGACTCCATCATCTTTGGCAGTCGTGACACATGAGGGCATGAGTGGCACTCATGATTTGAGGGAAGGAGGCTCTTGTGACGATCTCGCACGTGGAGCATTCAGAGATGCAGGTGCATGAGGAGAGGCATGACGCAGAGGGTTTTGACCATGCTCTTCTTTTGCATTGTGGGGAGCATGAACCGCTTTTGTTGGAGAGCCAGCTAAAGGATCAAGGCTTAGTTGTGGAGGAGATAGTTGAGCACATTCCTTGGGGAGTAGCCCGAAAGGAAATATATGCATCCCTGGATTGGGTGGACAGGTATATGACAGACATGGGCATGCTCTGGGATACAGGTTCATGCGACATCAGTAGAGTGATGGATACAGTAGCACTTACAGGATACAGGATGGTACAGGACAATTCAGTGATGGGCAGCAATATGCAGGGATATTCATCGGTATGCAGTAGTGTACAATGGAGTTGTGGGGTATTTCCGCCAGGGAGACCTCTCGACAGAGTCCTCAGACATACCATTGAGTTGTGGTTGCCAAGGATCGATGAGTGGATGGGTGAACATCAAAGAGCAACATATCCCTCAATGACCAATCTTCATCTT
>ML782567.1:960965-971971 GCA_009831015.1 Picea engelmannii | reverse complement strand
TATATATATATATATATTTTACATATAGTGGCAGCTCTCTGTGGCACACCAAACTTTATGCCAACACCATAAACATAGTAATACTAAACCAGAAACTAGAACAGCAGCAATAAGTGGTCTTTGCAGAGGGTTTAGAGCATGCAAACCAAGTGTTTGACATAAGTCTACACCAGCAAATAACCTAAAGCATACAAAAAGGGGTTTCCTACAGCAGAAATTTGTATGACAGCAAACTATTTGATGGAAGTCATGTGCCAAATAGCCACTAAATTATAACAGCAGCAGAAAAAGGGTTAGTACAGTGAGTCTGGGGTATGTTGCTAAGTGTTTGACGGAAGTGCGAAACCAAGAAACCACACAACTATCATTAAATTACAACAGCAGTAAGTAGAAGGTGTTATTAGTGTAAATAAGGCATATCTACAAACTGTTTGATGAAAGTCTTGAGTGACAAAATAACCCAAATATAACAGCAACAAGTAGATGTTCATAGCAGCAGCAGGTGAGGGTTATTACACATTGATAATACTAATACAATACCAATCGTTTTACATAATAAGCACAAAAAGATATTCTATAATTGTGCGCTCATCAACTTAAGAGTTTCTCACAAGTTCACAATGTGCAATATTGCTTTGTCTTGACATAGATCACCAATAATATAAGATAAGATAATTTTATCAATATCCAACAAATGACAACAAAAGTAGGTCAATGGAACTGCTAAGTACTACAGTGTCAATACAAAGCGGGAGCAAAAGAGCCACTCCTATAAAAGCAAGTGAAAAGCAAAGCTAATCTCTATAAGAACTAAGATCTAAGCTCTAAGAAAAGAGAGCCACCCAAAGACGGAGTGCCAATTACAGATACAACTGCGTGCATACAACTGAGAGCCAAAACCTATGACGAAATGTCATGTACAATGGTACAAGTGAGATATTTAGATAAGATAAAATAATTTTATTAATATCCAAAAAATGACCACAATAGTAGGTCATGGCACTGCTAAGTACAATAGTATCAATACAATGTAGGAGCACAAAAGCAGACCCTATATCAAGCAAGATGTAAAATGTAAACAAATGAGAAGTTAGAACTAGACACTAATAGCGAAGAGTGAATCTGAAATAAAAATGTACAAGGAGAGTGGATCCAAAATCCTAAACATAAATATTGCAAGCATATCAGGGGCTACTAGAGCTACCTCCCTAACATTCGAGGCAGAATAGTGGAAACTCTAGATAGAAGATTTCCTAGAGGAGGCGTTGGAAAAAAATCTAGACTTTGCAATGTGTTGCTACCTAGAAGAGGCAGCACGTCATTGAGGCTTGGATGAACCCATCTGACTCTTGATATGAGATCTAGAATGAAAATGTCACCGGGGTCTTTGAGAAATGGAGATGGCACCTCGCGCTCTCACTGATATATCGCCGGAAGAAAGCTATCATCGATTTCTCCCTTAGTATATGGAAACACCTCAAAAAGGGAAGAGATTGTCTCGATGGACACTAGTCTAGGGGGTGGATGGAGAATCTGGGAATAGAGTTCACGGGCCTCCCTCATGTATAACGCTAGGCATCTCTACTTAGGATACAAAAGAAATTGGAGAGGGTTTGGGACTCCCTAAAAAGACAATTGAACCACCCTTGGATCTCATAATAAATGGGGCAGCAAAATATGAAGTACTCCTTTATCTCCACCTCCCGAAGATAGCACAATTGGCAAATCCTATTTGACCTGTCACACTAGTGCTCAACCTCCACCCTAAGTCTATATGAACCTACTTAAGTCTGAACTGGCCTAGAGGAATATGAAGAGCATGTGTCTAGTGACGACATGTGTATGGAGGTTGGATAACGAGGCCATCCCTCAACTCCATGAAGTACTCTGCATAGAAGACCATCTTCAAACATAATCTACCCAATCGATATGTCCAAGTGACCTGTATGAACTACTTGTATATGTCATCTCGGGTGATTCTGTTCAACTCCTACCTGCTAGGTAAGAGGTGGCCACATGCATCAAGGGAGTATCTAATCGATGGGAGACGATTGATCAAAATACCCACCGACTCCAAAAGATTCAAGAGCCTGTACACTAACAATATGCTTTCCCAAGGTGCTAGCCAAAGCAATGGAATCAAATGAACAATAGGCCAAGTATGAATATCGATCCTAAACCACAAGCAAGTCAACAAAACTCCAAACCTTGTGTAGGAGTGATACCAAGCTAAACATAATCTCAAGCGGAAGGGGGTCAGCACCAAAATTTGCAGGAATGATGGAAAGAGAGTTTGTCTACTTACATCTAATAATGTACTGAAGGAGAAGGGTTTCAACCCTCTCAATAGTAATCCAATCAGACTCTAACAAACAAGAGCCCTAAACCTATGAACCATAAAGAACTATGGGCAAAATAATGGTGTCCAAGAGAAACATATTAGATAATATGCCCTAGAAATGGTGACGAAAAAACTATCTATTAAGCAGAGCTAAGGACTCATAGCCCTTGTGAACAGATGGCTCAAGGGCATCCCTCAAACTAAAACAAGGCCTCTCAAGGATTGTACCCCCAAGTATGTATAGGCACCAATGATCTCGATTTCATCCTGTCTGAAGAAGAAATGATGGTCTGAGAAGACCTTCTTCAACCTATTGAAGATAATAACCTTGATTTTTGTCAAAGATCACAAAAAAGGGTCAATGAATCCAATTGACTCTGCAAGCCCTCATGGGATGAGGCCAAGAGGATCACATCATCAACAAAAAGGAGAATAGAGATTAGAGCCTAATGAAGAAGGAAACAATCACCATCTTAGATATGCTCATGAAAGAAGGACTCCAACTCATCAATGTAAATCCCAAACAAGGTAGGGGGCACCCTTGTTTGACCCCAATAGTGCACTTGATAAAATCTAGCACCCCATGTGTTGTGGGGAGATTACCAAGGACAAACTCGTAAAAATGCATGGTGGCAATCAAGAGAGTATCAGCAATGTCATTGACTTTGAGCCTTTGGAACAAGGCCTCACACAACACGGAGTCACACGCTTTCCAAAAGTTTATTAAACAGCAATAGACTTTTAAAGAGCGATATCTCACCTCCTCAACAATGGCTCTGAGTGCGAGGATGTGATCAATGGTCTGATGTGTTGGGTCATAACATGTCCTCTAACTCAAAGGTGTCTCCACTTAAGCTCCTTATATAGTTTCAAATGAAGTGCAATAGTGTAGTGCTTAGAGAACATGTGACCAACCATGATTATCCTATAATTATTATGGTCGACACTAGAACCTGATTTGTGGATCGAGTGAATAGTGTGATGGGACCAAGTTTGTTGAAACCTTGTGCTGACAACGTGATTAAATATATCAATAATGTGATCATCATGAGAGTAAAGACCGTGTTTGAAGAACTTGTCTAGGAAACCCTCCTAATCTGTTGCTTTGTTGGTATTAATTGCTCTACCTCCTAGACATCTCAACACAAGAATTATCCTATAATTATTAGGGTCAACACTAGAACCTGATTTGTGGATCGGGTGAATAGTGTGATGGGACCAAGCTTGTGGAAACCTTGTGTTGACAACATGATTAAATAGATCAATAATGTGATCATCATAAGAGTAAAGACCGTGTTTGAAGAACTCAGCTAGGAAACCCTCCTAATCTGTTGCTTTGTTGGTATTAATTGCTCTGCCTCCTAGACATCTGAACATGAGAATATGTAGCAAGAGGGGGGAGGAGAGGTGACCCAGATCATGGGCTACCTATGGACATCATAGAGAGCGAAGGTATGACAGAACATGTTGCTAAGGTTAAGGTCAATGGGGAGACAAGAGTGGCAGGGAAAGAGGATGCATGAGAAGGTTTTGGGGGAAAGGAAAAGGGATGTGCACAATTCATGGGGAGAGAGGAGTGGTAGGGAAAGAGAATGCATGAGAAGATTTTTGGGGAATGGCAAAGGGATGCACACAATTCATGTCTCCCATTTGAGATGAAGCATTTCTTGTGGTGAACAATGTCAAATTTTCGACTAGGCAATTCAATGCACTCAATTTCAGATCTGAAAATTACTTCCATGTGACATCAAACAGTAAACTAGGGTTCTTATCGCTGAATAATTTTACACTGAAATTATTACAGAAAAATTACAGCAGAAACATAAAGATCAAAGAGAAATCGTCCATACACATGAGACACAAAAATTTATGTTCTATAAAATTTCTGAATGAGAATTTCTGAGGACAAAAACAATCCTCCCAGCAAGTTTACAAATTCAGCAAAATCCCGAAAAATCTTCCAACTTGCAGACCTAGTAAAAACCCTAGCTGGCTGAAACCTATACAGCCTGCTGATGTCAACCGTACGGACTGTTGACGTCAATCGTACAGACTGTATAGACTATTGACGTCAGTCGTACAGGTTGTACGAACCACTGACGTCATCCGTACAAACTGTTTGTACCACACATGAGGTTGTCCTTCCTCAGCAGAAAATCAAAAAACAGAATGTCCAAAAACCCTAGGCCAAATTTGCCATAGTGAATAATTTCCTTGCTGAAATTTTGCGTCCCAATCTCCTTGGCACAAGTGCTCACTCACTTATGCCAACTCCATAATGTCAGAATGAAATGTCACAATGTCTCTTCACATTGCCTCTCCTTTTATATGAGTCCAAAGTGAGTTTAGAAGTCCTTAATTTACTTTAAGGAGCCCTCCACTAAACTCAACATTAAATTAGACTTGTTTATTCCTCCATGTGGGTGTGAAGCCCCAACACAAGTCCCCACTCCAAACAAAAAGGGTTTTCACCAAAATGAAAATGCAATGTGAGTGCCAACAACGATTCCAAGGATGAAACACCACAATAAATAAGCTAAAACAACTAACAATGCATAAAAAATAAATCACAATACCAACAAGATTCGACAGCTTGATACCAACACACCAAAACTTTATTCTTGCTCTTGCAAAAGGGATGATTGCACGACTAAACACAAGCACAAAAACCGGTAGAGTATTGTTCTTTATACAAAGACTACAAGCTAGAAAGAAGAAAGAATAATTGAAGAGAGAGATAGACTATTGTTGCTGAAGAAATTTGACCCCGAACAATAAGGAGAAGCCTCCAATATATAGAAGAGTGAGAGCGCATATGTGTGGCAAAATTAGGAAGAAAAGCAAAAGGGATAAGAATAGGATGGACCAAAAATAGAGGGCGCTTGAGGAAGTGAAATGGGAGCTGAGATGGAGTGAATGCGCCAAATAAAGGATATGCAAACATGAGGAAGGATTAATGTGCATAAGGAAAGGAGAATGGGAAAGGAATGGTTTGCATGAATGAAGAGGGATATCACACGTGGGAAGAGGAGGGGATATAAAAGGACATGCGCATGAATAGAAACATGCATGCATTCATGGGATGATGAGGGATAATGAAGATAAGCGAGAGTGCACATGATAGGAGAGATCATGCACACGTGTGAGGAGATGGGAGTGGAGAATATAGAAGTGGAGTGAGGCATGTGCATGAGAATGGGGAGAAACATGCCAAAAGGAAGTAAGGAGGTGCATAATTTCAAGGAAACGCGTGCTTTAAAGGAGGAAAGACGTGTTAAATAAAGAAAATACATTAAATAAGGGAGATAAGTGAGTAAAAATAGGGATCATGCGCATGGAGAAGGGAATTGAATTAAGTATATGGAGTGCACGAAAAAATAGGGAGACAGCTAATAAATAGGGAGTAATGTGGAATATGCACTAGAATTTAGGGATTTTAAAAGGAAAAATAGGGATAAATGCTAAAGAATAGGGATGAAGGGGAGTTAAGTGCAAGAAAGGGGAAGAAAAGTGGGAGAAAGAGAAAATAACTCTTTTAGTTAACTCCACATGCCAACTAGCAATGCCAACTAGCAATGCCAACTCCTCATGCACTTTTCTTTTCTCATGAAGTACACACTCATATCCTCATGCAATGATATGCCACTTGTCCCACTCTAACAATGTCACATGTCAAAATATGAACCTGCTACTTGTCACCCTGCTTGGCGACCACACTTGCTATATACAACCTTGCTAAAAATAGCAGTATGTCCTAAAAAATAGGAAAAGTCCAAATATGTTTGGGACCACTAAGAACCACTGCCAAATATAGTATGTCTAAAAATAGACATTGCTAAAAATAGAATCTCATTGCATGTCGATGAAAATATACTCATTGGATTCGATTTTCAGTGGGCAAACCAAATATGTGATCAGAATCATCATACGAGGCCGGGAACTCCAACTGCTAAAAAATAGCAAATTGCTCACATGTCGTCCGAAAAAGTCTCATTGGAATCATGTCTAGAAATTTAAATGACAAAATCAACAAGTAAATAATTCTGTCATCACTTAGCAAACTAGAGATAATTGTCTTCTATGAACTTTGAAATGTCTAAACCCACATTCAGAAATTACCATAAGCAGAAATACACATTTCTAAGCAATTTTGCAGCGGAATAAACACAATGAACAACATTCAACCAACCATGAATAACTCAGAAATTTAGGCAATGCCAGGGAAAACCCCAAGGTAGGGAAACCCAATGAGAGAGAGAGAGAGATCTTATTATTCAGCTTCAGGAAAGTACATATCAGCAGGAATTACACAATTTTCAGCCAAGAGAAAAATGCCTCACGGCACCAAAACTGTCCCAAAATCTGTCTCGATTTTTGTGCCCAGAATATCCGTACAACTGTATGGATTTTCCCTTTCCATCAACTCGAAATCTGTGCCAAAATATATGTTGTACGGTCAGCAACAAACTGCCCTCTTCTCCAACAGAAAACACTGAAATAGCTGCCTCGAAATCCGTGCATCAAGCTGCCTCGATTTTCATGCCCTCCCAGCCTGTTGTACGGACTGTACGAATCCATACAGTACGGCCTCTCTAACAGCAGAAAATTCTGCACCCACAAAACAAAAAATCCTCCTTGGGATTTGTGCCCAAAACTCTTGGGAAATGTGCCCTCTTTGTTGCCCTCTTTCCTCTCTCAAGCCTACTTGGAAATTCACTCTCAATCTCCTCTTGTTGTCTTGCACACTACCCAATGCATTCTTTTATAAAATCTGAAGATGACCTTTTACCTCCCAAGTGTTTTTTCCCATACCCCCAACCCTAAATCCAAAGGCCAAGATCTAATCTTGCATTTACAAGATCAAGGGCCATGATTCATTCCCTCCAAAATAAATCACTTAAAATATTAAAGTACATTTCACTTTATTACATAAGTGCACTTTATGAAATAAAGTCACTTTAATATTAGAAGGTACACTTAATTAAAAAGTCACTTTAATAAAAGAACCACTTTATCACAACTTTATAAAAATCCATTACAAAGTTAAGTGCCTAGTAGTATCAACATAAGGTTACATCTGCATACAAGACAAAACATGCGAAGTACCTCCCGAGCTAAAAAGCTAACACTCCCTCTTAGCGAGGGAAGTACTCGTTGCCATCTCCATCATCTGGTCCCATCACACTATGTTGAATAGGAGCTCCCTCTGAACCTGGAGCCATCCTCAACACCTGCACAGAACTCGAACTAGAAAATCTTCTCCTGACAGCTATCTGGAACCCTGAGCTCCTTGGAGAATCCACTCCACCCTGAGAATTGGTTCAACCACACCAGTTGAGCCTCCTTCCAGTGCTCAAAAGAGACTCGCTCTCTTCTCTCGGAATGCAAGACTGAACCCTTGGGCCCACCGCAGTCTCAAGAGCTTCCTCATGCTCCTCATCCGCGTTGAATCATACACTAAAGGTTGTCCTCACAACATATACAACCTGTCCACACGATCACCGATCAGCTGCAGTTCCACCGGGTCCACTCCCTCTCTGTAGATAAAGATATGCTCCCTCTTGAACAATGTACAATATCCTACATCCTCCAAGGCTGAGACTAAGAGCAAATTAACCCTCAACCCTGGAACAAAGAGAACTCCATCAAGCTCCAAGAATCCTCCATACTCGAGTCGGAATCTAACCCTTCCAACTCCACATACAGCTCGCACCATACCACCTTCGTTTACCACCTTCTGGTGAGGACCTGTCTTTGTGATAATTAGGAATACTCGCCAGATTCCCGTCATGTGGCAAGAGGCTCCACTATCCACAATCCATCTAATATCACCTCCAAATCCTCCACTACTGACACTGGAAACTAAGGTAACCAAAGAAAATTCCCTGTCATACTTGGAAGCAAAGTCCTCGATGGCTGTTGTAGCAGTTGTCTCAGGCCCCTCCAGTTCCTTCTTCTTCTTCTTCCTCTCAGGACAATGAGAAGCAAGGTGCCCCAACTAGTTACAACAATAACATTTGACTTTACTCAAATCCCTCTCGGAACTTCCTTTCTTCTTGCTCTTTGCAGCAAGAGCAACATTCTCATCAGCTCCATCTGCCTTCTGTCCACTACTCTGAGATCCTTATCGTATCTCCTCCTGAGTGAAATCGTCCCACAGTTTACTCCAATCTGGAAGATGCTCACGACCCACAACACACTTCACGAAGGCTTCTCATTCTTTGGTGAAGTATTTCAAGGCTATCCTCACCAACTCTGAATCTGATATGACCTCTCCAACAGCAGTCAGTTCATCTTTCACTTGAGCTACCCCAGTAAGATAAGAAGAAACACTCTCCTCCTTATCCATCTTGGTATCATGCAGCTTAGCCTTCAAGGCCATCTTCCGGTTTTCATTATTCGCCTCAAATAAGTTCTTAAGTGCATCCCACATCTCTTTGGTGGTCTTCTTCTCAGCCAAGTGTGGGATAAGGTTATCCTTCACCCCATCCAGAATAATCCTCTGAGCTTTGGCCTCCTTGACCTCATGCAAATCCAAAGCAACAGGATCTGTTGTGGGAATCTTGTTCTCCTTGAGAACAGCTGACATCCGGACCTTCCACTGCAAATAGTTGGAAATACCATCCAACCGATCCTCAAATCTAATACATGCAGCCATATTCCCTGTCATAGCTCAAGGAAAACAATCACAAATTTTCCCCCCTTCAACCTTGTCCAAAAATCTCACTGCTCACTGTCACTCAGAGCCCAAGCTCTGATACCATGTAGAAATTTAAATGACAAAATCAGCAAGTAAATAATTATGTCATACACTTAATTTTGTCATACACTTAGCAACCTAGAGATCATTGTCTTCTATGAACTCCGAAATGTCTAAACCCACATTCAGAAATTACCATAAGCAGAAATACACATTGCTAGGCAATTTTGCAACGGAATAAACACAATGAACAACATTCAACCAACCGTGAATAACTCGGAAATTTAGGCAATGCCAGGGAAAACCCCAAGGTGGGTAAACCCAATGAGAGAGAGAGAGAGACAGAGATCTTATTATTCAGCTTCAGGAAAGTACATATCAGCAGCAATAACACAATTTCCAGCCAAGAGAAAAATACCTCACAGCACCAAAAATGTCCCAAAATCTGCCTCGATTTCCATGCCCAAAAAATCTGTACAATTGTACGGATTTGTCCTTTCCAGCACCTCGAAATCTGTGCCAAAATCTCTGTTGTACGAACAGCAACAAACTGCCCTCTTCTCCAACAGAAAACACTGAAATGGCTGCCTCGAAATCCCTGCAACAAGCTGCCTTGATTTTCGTGCCCTCCCAGCCTGTTGTACAAACTGTACGGATCCGTACAGTACAGCCTCTCTAATAGCAGAAAATTCAGCACCCACAAAACAGAAAATCCTCCTTGGGATTTGTGCCCAAAAACTCTTGGGAAATGTGCCCTCTTTCCTCTCTCAAGCCTACTCGAAAATTCTCTCTCAATCTCCTCCTCTTGTTGTCTTGCACACTACCCAAAGCATTCTTTTATAAAATCTAAAGATGACCTTTTACGTCCCAAGTGCCTTTTCACCTTCCCCCAACCCTAAATCCAAAGGCCAAGATCTAATCCTTCCTTTACAAGATCAAGGGCCATGATTCATTCCCTCCAAAATAAATCACTTAAAATATTAAAGTACATTTCACTTTATTACATAAGTGCACTTTATGAAATAAAGTCACTTTAATATTAGAAGGTACACTTCATTAAAAAGTCACTTTAATAAAAGAACTGTGAGAATTCTAGGTCCTGTCAGCTTGCCTTCTTGGTTTGTCTTTGACCAAAGAAAGGCTCTAAGTTTTCACTGTCAGGTAAAGTATTTTCTGTTGTTTTATAACAGCCAACAGTCCAAAAGTATTATGCTGATTTGTTACGGTTATGTTCTCGATTTTGGGTGCTCTAGCATGTCGTTTTCGTCACCAGAAATTAGTACATGCATCTCAAAATAAACATAACACACCTAAACATCGTTTACTGCTGAATATGAACAGATCTAAGAAACTAAATCATGCATTTGTAGACAAAGGTATTTTTGGTCAACATGACCCTGGACAAAACMCCCCAGGGAAGTTTGGAATATGTGTGTATATATGAGGAAAGYAGAAGAAGGGTTACAGTAAATACAATATATRAAAGAACCTGATACAATAGCAACTCCAACTGAGCTGATATACAAGCTCCAAATCAACAGATGCACCCCAGAATGGTGCGCCCCTCATGCAAACTACCAGAACCACTGAATCTGCTCCAACTGCCAACTGTGAGCTCAGATTTGAAAACCCCTCCACAGGAATGAAGCTCTAGTAGATGGCCTCCCTCTGAAACTAATCTCACTGCAATCTGATGGCTAGATATCCTACCAGGTACGAATCAACCTCCACAGCTAATGCGCCCCTCTCAGAAGTAGAATAGCTCTAGTAAATAATCAAGGCAAGTAGCTCCAAGCCTCCATGGATGAAAGCAAGCGACCTCCCTCAAGCATCCTCACAAAACTGATCTCATCTCCATCCTCCAAGAGCTCCTCTCTCAACAAGCAAAAGACCAAATGAAGAATGTGCCCCTCCTTCACCCTTTGCGCCCCTCTTTTACTACCAAAAGGAAACCTAGATATTCAA
>ML782567.1:943475-960563 GCA_009831015.1 Picea engelmannii | reverse complement strand
GAACACTACCAAACCAACCTTGTACCTATACTTGTATGGGAAGCCACCTTGGCTCAAAACAAGTTGTCTCTGGGAAACACATCTAAATGCCATCCAAATAAACCATGCTGACTCTTAACCCTCGGAATTTTCAAAGGAGAAAATCCAGGGGTTAACACTACCACACTAGCACCCTCACCACGGGGGAGGCACGTGAAGTAGATAGAATTCGGGAAGTAGAGTAGGTCATTCAGGACCAATAGCTCATGGAATTCACCAAGCCACAGAAGGTGCCTGCCATAAGTTGTGAGAATCCCCAAAGCATTCACAAACATCTAGTGAAGCCCCACTAGATTTGTATCTATTCTTAGATGCAAAGGGCATCCTTGAACCAATCATGCAAAGGAACCTGGCAAGCTTTGGTGCGGGTGTTGAAATCACCCAAGAGGATAACATCACCCATTGAACGATGTCGGCATACAAATCCAGGAAAGAATCCCCAACTGAATTCATGTGAATGGCAAAGTGAGAAGATGTTGAGTAAGTAGCAAACTGCAATGTAGATGTCTCTAGGGAGGAACTAAGCCCACTAATCTAAATCCCCATGAATCTAGCAAACTCACCAGTAGCAATCATAGAAACCCTGCTTCAAATAGTCCCTAGTCAAACATGCTACACCACCCGAACCTCTAATGCCCCCTGAGCTTCTAGTCTCCTGTTTGCAAGTGGAAAACCAATGGTAACTAGTGATGCTCAAAATCCCTCGGATAGAACTCACATGGGGCTCGGTAACAAAGAGGATATCCAACAAACAAGAGCATCAAATATCATGCCCTGCAATGACCAAAATGCCCCATTGCTACATCCCACTGAAATTTCAAGCCTTGTTGCCTCTTCAAAAGGACCCGTCATTTGGAGAACCCAAGGTAGGTCTACTTAGGAGGGGAGGAGTCCAGAATGACCACCCTAACGATCATTTAGAAAGATCATGAACTGCTGGAGCTATCACTTAGGACAGAGGAGGGAGACCGAGTGGTTGAGGTTGAGGTTGTCAGACTAGAAAGATTGCCTAAAGCAGAATTCATGTTAAATTGACGAATTCTGAAGTTGAAGGAACATTACTGTCTTATCAGAGCCATTCCTTAGGAGGATCCCTGTTATTTAGAGCAGATTTTCATAGCAATTACACTCAAACAAAAATCTAGAAAAAACAGGACTAATGCTTAAGTCTGTTGATGGAACATGCACATCAAATGGACATAACAGATACTGTGAAATATATACGTTGTGCATTAATTAAAAAAGAAGTATATATGGACTAGATAGGGCTTAGCAAGGAGAATCACTAATCACAATATTGATACAAGCCCCAGGGTTGGCTGAAGAAATGGTAAATTTGTACCTTAAATTAATAGTCCAGTAATAAAAACAGCATTTGAAACTCTTACAGTTAGATCTGTGATATAAATTAAAAGTTTGCATAGCCATTTTTAACAAGCATGTTTGTATGTTAGTCATGTTTTTGATGGATTAAAGTTTAACTTAATAGAACACCATCTACAAAATATATACTTACCAGCATCCCCAAAAGCTTCCTGAATTTCTTGATGTACAAAATGCACAATGTCCACAAGTTTCTCCATCACCTGCAACACAAATAATATGTAATCAAGGTTACATGAACTGTGGGTGCATATTGGAATCAGCAGAAAGTTCTCGTGTGGGTGCGGCAGCCATCCTGAATTTAGGAATCAGGGTGCAGCACCTTAATTTTTTATATAAATATAAATTTCTAACTTCTAAGTAAAAAAGAAGAAATTTTAGGAAAAAAGTTAAAAACAGAATTTTCAGCATCTCGAATTTAAACATTTTGATGCCAATTTCATTTTTATTTCAGAAATTAGAATTCTACATGGCATCCTATCATTCTAAAAAACTCTGAAATTTCAAATTTCCGAATTCCTAATACTACTGTAAACAAAATCACTATTTCAGATTTCTACATTGTACAATGTAAACAGTAAACACAATTCAGAATTTCTAGAAAAGAACAAAATCATAATTTAATGAAGGAAGACATAATGAATATGAATCAGAAATAAAATCATAATTGTCAAAATTACAAAAACTGAGCTTCTTTGGAAAGATCCAAAAGTCCAAATTCAGAAAAATGAAACTCTAGTAGGTATATCCTACTACTACTTATAGCCTCCACCCTTCACATCCTCTAATGGAACATCAGCGAATCTGTCCCCAGACTAATCATAAGAAGCACCATAGCCAGAAGAAGTAGCTGTTTCATGCTTCCCACCAAGAACATAACAGAACCTCCCATTACTGATCCACATGAGCATGACATATCCTCAATACCAAAAGAATCACTGGAAGAAGAGCCCAACACCAAGCATTCAAAGGTATCCAAGTCCACATCTTCAAGATTCACATTCCACAGATTTGAAGGCCCCTTCCATAATCCTCCTTCTATTGAGACATGAGGCTAAGATTTGAATGAATGTACAAAAGATCTTTTTCCTTTACCATAATCCTCCTTCTATTGAGACATGAGGCTAAGATTTGAATGAATGTACAAAAGATCTTTTTCCTTTACCAACCGATAAACCAATAAGTGCCCTAGTGTCCCTCTGCTACTGAAGCACTGCAAACTCATGAAAGAACTCTGGATGCAAGGGTTTGCAATTCTGAGGTTTGAACAGATCATTGGTGAATCTTCCCAAAAAAAATGTTTAAAATTTAAAAAAGTATATATATATATATATGGAGCCATAAAATCCTAAATTTTCCAAGTAACCCCTCCCCCCATTCTAAAACACACCAATTTGATTTTTCCACCTTTGTTTGTATTTTTAAGTTTCTGATATGTGCAATGTGTACATATCATTTATGTATGTAATGCTTACATATCATGTCAATGTTTAGAAACTCAATTTGTTTTTGTGCAATGTTTACACATTACGTCTTAACTCTTATGATGAATATAATATATTAATGGGAGCTCTCTTTTTGGGTATGTTTTTAAAGTTATGGATGGTTTTGATTCTTGAAATCAGAATTTTATATGTTTCTGGTGCACAGTTTTTCTTGACAATATGTGTGTGTGTGTGTGTGTGTCATTTCCCCATATCTGATTCCTGACTTTCACAAAAATCCAGCAGATCTGTATCCAGCTCCAGATCCTAGTGACTTAGATGTAAATGGGTATTGTATTTGTTCCATCTACCGATAATTATGTCATTTATGGTGCAATACAAAAGAGGGTCCTGCTCTTCAAAAACCTGCTAAATTCTTTCCAACATATGGAGGATACCTTCATAAATGTCTCCCAACATAGGCACATTGGTATCACAAGGTTGTAGCAAAACAACTAGTGACTTCATTATGGAAAGAAAGTTGAACCCACCAAGCCTGATCAAGAATTTTAGCTTTAATCTGCACTGCTTTTTCAGTGTTTCATTGCCACTTGTTGAGATCATGTGGTTACTCTTCACTTGCAGCCAAATGTCGATCCATTGTATTGATTATAGCTCTATGGAACTTACATCCATGGATACCTAACTAACCCATTTATTGCACTTTCTATATTTGACTAGATCAGCCTAGTCAACCTCCTGGGGCTAGCACCCTAACCCTAAAGGATTTGTATAAACACAAAAATACATTCCTCATTTGTATTATCTCATTCAAGTGAATTCATTCATTTCTTTCCTAAGGGCACCGCTAAACAATTCACTGTAGTGTGGTATTTCATTCTATTTGTGTGGTCGGTTGATCTTGGACAAAGATATTGTATGTGAACCCAAGTTGTCAGACTCAGACTCGGCAAAGATTCAGCTGGCCTAGGACTAGGCAAGACTCAGTGACTCGGCACAAACTCGGCAAAGAGAAAAAACTCAAAATATGGTAAATTTTATTCAAAAAAAAAATATACTAATGACATTTCCAATCCATAGAAGTTATAAAACCATAGTCTATGCAGAAATTCAAAAGAACATCTCATAAAATATGATAACACAACATTTGACACTCAATATTTGTATGCAAAATAGTGAACTAAAAGATGATTCCATGATCAAATTCACAAATAGTACTCAATTCAACTACATAACTCATAGTCTCATAACATAATTAGCAAATCAAAATAGATAGTGTCTCCAAGTCCAATCTCAAGCCTCATGCGTGACTACGAGAACGCCTAGAATAATCCCTCAAGGAGCTAGTGCCAACATCACTAGACTGAAGCAACAACTATGATGCAGCCAAGTCAACCCCAAACCGCACCGACTCGACCGTCCTTTTGACTCGGTTGGCCGGTTTGGTACCTGTTATCGTGCAATTTGTACTTTGATAGAAGGAAAGGTTAAAGGAGAGCAAATTGGCATAACTAGAGACTATCCTATCACTGTCACCTCAGTAGGATGTCTCTTTCTATTTAGGGTGGTAGGCCCAGGGTAGACGTCTACGGTGACCTAGGGGTTTGAGAAGGCAAGGTCAAAAAGGCTAGATAAAGATCCCCTCTCACAAGTCACCACCAATCAGAAAGACCCTGTTTTATAACCAATGAAATGATAATATGTCAAGGTGTACCTGCCCGGAACAAAGCAACAAGAAACTATATATATTTGCAATATATATTTGCAAGTACACTTGTTGGTTAGCACTTCATAAAACCATAGACTTTCTCAATAAAAGCAATTTGTTGAATATGATGAAGTAAACAGAAAATTATGACAGCAATATTTATAGGGCAATACTTCACATTAAATGCCTTGGAATAGCTTTAAAATGACTAAGAATCATTAACCATTGAAATCATAATACTAGCATTTGTTAGAAGCAAACAAGACAATGTATAAATCAGCCTTTTTAATTGCTTTTAGAAGCTTTTAATGCTGCAATTAATGGTTGTAGCTTACTTTAGTAACAGCAGCAATATTGCTAGTAGGTTAGGCTATTCTAGGGTTAGAAATGGTTAGTAGGAAGCTCAAAGAATAGGTTTTGATGGTTGTTTTGATCAATTACTCAAAAAAGGACTTAGACTAGTGCTTTAGGGCAAAATGGAGTCAATGATGTGGCAGCAAATGTTGAAGAGAAATAATGATAATAGAGAGTCAAAGACAAGAGAGAATGATAGATTGGAGTGTTGGTAACCCAAGGCTCCAATTATCAAACCCTAGGGGAAACTAGCTACTAAGGTGTAGGTAACCCTAGGCCTTAGTAGATTTCCTCCCTCTTTAACTCAATGATGAAGCAAAAATCGGCTAAGATGAAGCAATGGATACTAAGGTGTTGCAATGGCAAGGCCTTAGCACATGCTTCAAGAAAAATGGCTTTTTGACAAGATCTAGTAGGTGAAGGCTTTTAAAGCTAGGACAATAACATGTGCTAGTCTTCCTAGGGTTTAATCAAGCAATTTCATAATCTTGAATGTAAATGCAAGATAAATAAAACTATAACCATTCAATTAAGAAGAATTGCAGAAATATCACTTACATACATCAAGAATTCATCAAGAAGTACCCTAGTTGAACACATCCACCAAGAAACATGCCAAAATAATCTAAATTTAGCCTTCCTCAACAAGTGCGCCTAAAATTTCAGCCAAGAAACCCTAAGGAGGGCGCAAATTTCAGTCCTCACAAGTGTGAGTGAAAGATCCCCCAAAATACAAGGGTTTAAACCCTTATTTATACAATACTAATGACTAGAATTAGGTCAAAAAAGGCCGACATGGCCTGTTACACATAATATCCAGTTTTTACATTAAATGTCATAATTAAACCCTAAAACAAGTTGTAAAGGTGACATCATGCCCTTTTAGGGTGACGTTAGGCCTCTTGGAGCAAAACGTTAGGCCTCCTTGGGCCTCAAGATCCTACCACACATGTCATTTGGCACACAACTTCCTTCAAAGCATCCAAAACGTTGGGTGATGTCATGGGCCTTCCAAGGCCTACATCATGGTGAAAAGGGCACAAACCCCATGGGTCCAAGGTTGCCAGGTTGTCCCTGGTGAAACATCCTCCACTCTCTCTGGTGCAATCCCCTGATCTATCTCTGCCCCTGGCTGGGGTCTCAGCATCCATCAGGTGGGATTTTAGCCGTATGGAGGTCCAAACTAATCATCTCCCCATATGTACCTGTCCATCGGGTGTGGCCCTGCAACATCAACAAATACGCCCTCCATGGGCTCACAAGTCACAGGGATCATAGCAATGTCAATCACATCTAATCATCAAGTTATTTAAACATGTGCATGAAACCCCCTTTACCCGAACAAGTGCTCCAAGACGTTATGCTATTCTACAGGCCAAGTTTGGAGGGGATGCTAGGACGTCCTATTGGTTCAGTGCTCATTGGATGTGGGATGTTCCTGGGTGAAGACAAAATCCAGGCCATGTGAATGAGTGAGGTGGTAAGGGATGTCTGGGCAATGGGTACAGTGATAGCAGGGAAATGTATGGCTTACCTGTGGGTGCCTCTAAAGAGGGTGAGTTGCACCTTGTCATGGATGCAAATGTTTCCAAGCCCATTCCTGCCTTTTATCTTTTATTCTTATTGCTTTTTCTTTCAAGAGGCTAGTTAGGGGACACTTCCCTGGTGTGGTGACCAGAGGTGGCAATGTTACCCACAAGTATTTCACGGAAATGAGAAGGTTGGCTCGTGATGAGACCCCCTTTCTCTTGGATATGCCACCAAGAGCCACTACCCTGGCGTGGTGACTAGCTGTTGGTAGTGTCATACCGCTACATGCCCATGGACCTAATAGGTTGGCTCATGATGAAACCCCCTATCCTCCAACTAGGTCTTGATTTATTATTTTTTATGGGTCCCTCTGTTTCTCGTTGAGAAGCCTTTTATTGCTTTCTCGGGGATCCCTGGGCGAAGCATCTCAAGGTTTCATTCTTTTGGATTTTATCTTTTGCCAGCTACTTTTACCCTCTGAGCCTTTAGCCCCTTCTTCCCACAAGGTAAGGTAAAACCCTTAGGTATTTGGCCAACGCAATGCCCGGACCATTGTAATGGGATGGATGAGCAGGAAAAAAGATGATAAGTGTTAAGTATGGAGGGAACGGACGATGACCTTTCATGAATCCTCCCAATGACAACTCAAAACCCTATGGGAACCAGCTCACTAGGGCATCCTGTCATTCACCCCAGGTGTGGTCAAGTGGAAAGGCATAAGGTCCAAGCACACGTTAGAAGCAAAAAGAATTAAATGCACATATCCAAAAGTTTTTACAATTAAAGTGACACATACCATGATACCCAGACTCATTACCTCATGCAGCAAGACCCATTTCTACAGCAAGCCCAGGCCAATGTGATGGATGTTGTTGTTGCTGACAAAGTGGAGGCGCTGAAGAAGAAAAGGATGGGCCCTCCAGGGCCATGCTCAAGTCGATCTGGCTCTCGATACACCATGTCTAAGATTTGTGGGCCTCGAGACATAATCTCCTTAGTTATCCCTAGGCTAGGGGATAACAGTACCCAGTACTTGTTATCCCCTACCCTAGGGATAACTAAGGAGATCACGTCTTGAGGCCCACAGGTCCTAGACATGGAGTACCGAGAGCCGGATGACTTGAGCATGGCCCCGGAGGGCCCCTCTTTTCTTCAGTGCAATCCATTTATCAGCAACAGCAGTATCCATCCCACCAGCCTCTTCCTGAAGAAGCAGTAAGTCTTGCTCCATGAGGTAATGAGTCTGGGTATCATGGTATGTGTCACTCTGATTTTTGAAGCACTTGAATATGTTGCATTGAATTCTCCTTCATTTCATAACATTTGCTTGGAAATTATGCTCTTTGACTTGTTCATACCTGGAAGGGTGACATGGTGCCCTAGTAAGTTGATCTCCCTTTAGGATGGGTTGCCACTGGGTGGGTCTGTGAAAGGTCATCGTCCATTCCCTCCATACTTACCACTTTACATCTTTATTCCTCTTATCTCCCCTCACCTTTGTTCAGGCATTGGGATTGGCCACACTAGGAAGGGTTGTACCTTGCTTTGTGGGAAGAAGGGGCTAAAGGCCCAGAGGCTAAAAGTAGCTGGCAAGATTTAAAAGCCAATATTAAAACCTTTGAGATGCTTCGCCCAGGGATTCCCGAGAAAGCAGTAAAAAGCTTCTCAGTAAGAAAAGGGAACCCATAAGATAAATAAACACTCAAGGTACTAGTTGATGGATAGGAGGTCTCATCGAGAGCCGACCTATTATGACCATGGGCATGTAGCGGTATGACATTACCACCTATTTGGTCACCAAACAGGGTAGTGGCTCTTGGTGGCATAGCCAAGAGAAAGGAGGTCTCATCACGAACCAGCCTTCTCATCTCCATGAAATGTTTGTGGATAACATTGTCACCTCTGGTCATCTAGCCAGGACAGTGTCCCTCAGCTATTCCCTTGAAGCACAAAAGAAAAAGATCAAAAATAAAAAACAATAAAGCTAAGAGTAAAAGGCAATGAATGGGCTAGGAAACAATAGCATTTTTGACAAGGTGCACTTCGCCCTCTACAGAGGCACGCACAAGTGAGACTTACATTTCCCTGTTATTACTGCACCCCATGCCACCTCATTCACTTACATGACCTGGATTGGATCCCACCTGGGAAACAGCTCAAACTTAAGGAAGGTTAGCCTAATAGGACACCCTAAGACCTTCTCCAAACCTAACTTGTCAAATTGCATAACGTCTTTGAGCATTTGTCTAGGTTAAAGGGGGTTTGATGCACATGTTTGGGTAATTCAATTATTGGATGTGATTTACATGCTATGATCCCTGTGACTTATGAACCCCTGGAGGGTGTACTTGTTGTTGCTGCAGGACCTTGCCCGGTGGACAGGTACATGTTAGGGAATGATTAGGTCGGACCTTCATGAGGGCTTAAAGCCCACAGATGGATGTTGTAACCCCAGCCAAGGGAAAGACAACATTGAAGACTTGCACCAGGAAGAAAGAAGGACGTTACCTTTGGAGGCACCCTGGCAGACCTAGACCCAAGGGGATCTTTCTCTTCCACATGGACGTTGGCCCTTGAAGGCCCAAGGCGTCACCATCATGACCCTGGACATCATTCAGAGCTAGGGTTTTCGTTTTGGAGGCATTCATGAGCCTAGTGGCACATGTGGGCTTCATCTGGGGCCTTTGGAGACCAAGCGTTCTACATTCTAGGCCCAACGTTCCACCTTAGGGCCTCAACGTCACCCTAGAAGGGCATGACTTCACCCTTGGAGGTGTCTTCAGATGCCAATTAATTTTATTCATGTCAAATTTGAATTTTAATGTAAATTGGCCAGGTCAGCCTTAATTTTGACCTAAAATTAATGAAGGGTCAAAGTTTTGTATAAATAGAGATAAAGTACTCTCATTTTAACATCACAACTCACCTCTCACAAGAGGGAGGACTGAAATTTTCGCCCTAAAGGGGTTATTGGCTGAAATTACCAAGGCACACTTGCTTGGAGGCTATTTTGGATGCATTTTGGATCATTTCTTTGTGAAATTTTGGCAAATCTAGGGTTTTTGTGCTTGATTATTCTTGGTAAAGTAAGTAAATCTGCAATTTTCATTTCATGATAAATGTCTATGGTATGTTTACTTGTTCATATGTAAGATTATGAAATTGTTTGCTTGAAACCCTAGGAGTAAGAAACATAAGGTGCTTCTTTCTTCCTCTTTATTTTGCTAGTTTTGCTTAAGAAGATCTTGTCTAGACAAACTTCTAAAGCCCTAAAGTGCTAGCACTTTAGAAGCTTTGTCTAGTTCTTATTGCATTAAATATTTTTCAAGAGTCTAAGGATAGGAGAAATCGCTAGGGCCTAGAAGTGCCTACACCCTAGTTGAACCTTCTCTCTGAGGCTTGGTGCTTGAGAACTTAAGGTACTACTTCTCAAGCTTCCACCTTGTTATCTTTTAGACAAGTATAATCTTGTTATCTCTCCAAGTTAATGTGATGATATAATTGACTCCATAAACCCTAAAGGCACTAGTCTCTTGTCTCTCTTTTGTTGGAAGGTTGATCAAACACTCAAACACTATTCTCTTAAGCTATTACTAACTAAATCTAACACTAACATAGCCTAGACAACTAATTTACTTGCTGTTGTTATAAATCGCTGCTACAGCCATCTTAAAGCAGCAAATTCTCTGCATCATCTACATTGATGCTAGCTAAACACTTCTAAAATTGTTTGTGACATTTGATTATCATTCTGCCTAGTAAATGCCATCTTTTCATTGTCATTTCAAACAATTTTGAGACATATTTCTTGCAGTGGTTACAAAATACCTTTTGTTGTTGTAAACTTTCATTTTGTTGCAATTTTATATCAGCTAGCATATATTTCATTGGTTTATTGTCTTATTGAAGCATTAATATCATTTTGTACTTAAAACTGCCATAAGTTTGCTTGTTGTCTTGTTCCGGGCAGGTACACTTCACCCATTACATTTTGCTTCATCTCTTAAGACATAAACTCAGCAAGACCTTTTGACTTGAGTGACCAGTGAGAGGGAGGTTATCTTTGCATCCTTGTTTTAGTTTCACCAGCCCTTTAGGTCACTAGGGACGTCTCCCTTGGGGTAGTCTTACCCTACTCCTAAACAAAAAGGGGCTTCCTATTAAGGTGACAGTGATAGGTCACCCCCTTGTTACGCCAATCTTGTTTCAGTTGCCTTGGGCAAGTACAGATTGCGCGATAACAGTACTGAACCGACTAAGTCAAGCCCTGACTCGGTCGGTTTGGTACCAAACCAATACAACTCATCAAGTCAGTGAAAGTTGACATTTCCTTTATTTTTCCTTTTTATCCTTTTACTTAAAATTTTAACATTACCATTAATTGTTTCAAGATGTTTGAGAGTGGTTCCAACCTCATCGGACTTCATATGGAGAAAGTAGAATTTCATATCCCATTCAAAATCCAACAGACTTAACAATTTTCAGGATTCCAGGATTGTTAGGATTGCAACATTTTCATTGGATTCTATCACGTATGAGGGTATGGGATTGAAATTTAATCAAGAGCACCAAGCCATTTATGTACCTCGATGTTGGTGGTATTGATTATTGAACTCCTCTAACATTACCTTAGCAAAAATATACCTTTCACTCAAACCAAAATCATTGATTAGGCATGTTAAGCTTTTTGTACCATATTATAAGGTTCGTTTAGGTAGTTTTATCAAAATTGGGAGATGTTCATTGGTGTCTCTAGAGGATCGAGGTAGAGGCAAAGGATAGACAAGAGTTAAAGGGTGACACTAATCATGAGTATCCCAATATAAGCGATGGTGGAACGTTGCTTTTCATTTATGTTTGTCATTTAAATGTTTTTGCTTATTTATTCAGAATGCTTTCTTTCAAAGTTTCAATAAATTTTTGATATCATGGTTTGGAATCTTTAAAATATAATTTTAAAATTTTTTCATTGAAATTTAAATATTTTAAGTAATTTTTAGTAAACCGAGTCATTGAAATCAGATCGGTCTAAGTCAATCTAAGTCTGAGTTGACCATCAACCAATTCTGAGGCCGAGTCCGAGTTTTAAAATACTAGATACAGGTGCATTTGGTGTTTCCATTTGAGATTATGGAATACTAGAGAGATATTGAGTCTCTTAATCAACCCCGTAGGATGACATCTCAGCCTACAAGCCTATAGGCTAAGGCTATCGAACTATAGGCCCTACAGGCCTACTAGTATAAACTAAAAAAATCTAAGTTACGAAACTAAATAGTAAAACCTAAATGTATAATTGTCTACTTACCTGAACTTTGAATGTGGACAGCCTGAGACCTCCTTCACACAGTAGCCTCCTTCACACAACAGCTAGTGATCATTGATGATGATGAAGCCTCCTTCAATTGCTCTCCTAAATGATGATGAACTCATCATCGTCACAATGACAATGCACAACACTCTTCCAAGGAAGAAATGGCTCTTGAAAATATATGCAATTAGAAAGAATGAGGTGACAAATGTCTTTATAAAGACTTCTACCCTCTCAAATGCTTCTTTTCCCTCTTAAAACTCCCTCCAAAACAAGTCCTACTCTGTCAGATCGCACATGCGGGGTATTTTTGGTCGATGTCTTTGGGTTCGTTGAGCCTAGGTTAGAGACTCCCAAGTTTGAGGCCAAGACTCCCAAGTCTAGCAAGTTTGGTGAGTCTCAGTCGAGTCAGCCAAGTGGGGACTCTGGCAAGGGATTACTCATCCCAGAGCTGACTCACAAGACTCCAACAAACTCGGGACTCTAGGAAGAGTATGACAACATTGTTGTGAACACTCTCTTGTCATTTATATAAGGGTTGTTATAAATCTGTTGATTCGATGATAGAATTAGGGTTTGTTGAAAAGATCACCATAGATCTATTATATTCTTATGATTTCAACAAAGTATTAGAGCTAGTTTGGACTCGTCTTTCTCTATCAAGCATTTTTCTGTTATAAAAAAGGGTTAGCACTGTTTTAGGGCAGTTTCAGGGCTGAAACCAAGGTGTCAGCACCTCCATTTTGAACAGCAAGCAGGTTTCTAGGGTGTTTACGCTTTCCCTTAGAAGCACCCTTTTTATTGGGCAGCTTCTAGTCTTTTCAGCAAATTTTAGGCATTTTTTGCATATTTGTGACTTTTTCTAGGGTAGTGCACTCCCTTTTCTCTCTTTTCAACAAAAAATACTGTTGTTTTTTCAGGAAAGGACCAGTATCATGGTTTTTTATCTTAGTCCATAAAGCCAATAGAGCCTGAAAGACCCTCACAGTGTATATTGGTCCTCCACTTCTCTACAAGAATGGGTTGCCAACTCCAAAGCCACTAGGCATATGAAAAAACACCAACAGTTACTCTCCAAATTTCAATAGAAATATTATGGAGATAAGGTAGATAAGATAAGATAATTTTATTAATGTCCGACAAATGACCACCAAATTTCGCCAATGGGACTGAAAGATACATCCAGTGTGAATACAATGTGGGAACACAAAAGTGGTTTCTACATAATGCTAAAAGTAAGATAAAGAAAGCGCAAGGAAACTATAGTCTACATAAGCGTCTCACGGAGCTAATCACTAGGTATAACAAAAATCAAATCCAAAATATATATAATAGTTTCATAAGTGTAGTGATGACTCACCACTACCAATTTCTAGATGTGGCAATGTCCTCATCAAAAACACCAATTTCGAGAAGTTCTTCATCTTCCATGAATGGAACCAAATTTTCTTTCCATATATCGTATCACTCACATCAACAAAAAGGTGGAGTTTTGGCCAGACAGATGGGTTATCAAGGACATGAATGATGGTTTTAAAATCAGTGCCTATGGCTATTTTGATGAATCCAACCATGCATATAAGTTGTTAAAAATTTCATCTCTTTCAAAATGAGGTGGATGCATTACGATGGTTGCAAATATCGATGACACCAACAAAACATGGCATCAATGCTTGGGTCGTACCAACTTTGGGACCTTGATCATATGAGCCATCTAAGGATGGTAGATGGCCTTCCATAGATTGAACCACCCAACGATGTCTATAAAGGATGTACGTTGGGAGAACACCATCATGTGTCCTTTCCTAAATATTTAGCAGCACAAGCCTCTCATCCTCTTGAGTTAGTTCATAGTGATATTTGCAGACCTATGACCATTCATTCACTTGGTGGGGTTAAATATCCCTTCACCTTCATTGATGATTTCTCTCACTTTCTTTGGATATTTACTATTCAATCCCAAGGCGAAGCCTTTGAGATATTCAAAGAATTTAAATCCCTAGAGGAAAAATACAACAATCATAGTATCAAATCTATTAGCAATGATCATAGAGATGAATATTTCAATGATGACTTTCATCCATTTCTCACATCTCATGGCATTGTTTGGTAGAACCCAATCCCTCAACAAGGAAAAGAGCGCCTCAAAGGAGTAGAGCTATTGTGGAAATGGCTTGTTGTGTGCCGCATTATTAATAGATGGAGCTTGAATTATAGGGGGGTGCAATCCTTTGTGCAGCTCGTATCATCAATTGGATGCGTACTTGAGATGTTCATCATATGACTCCTTTTGAGAAATGGTATGGTTACAATCCTTTAATTTTTCTTTTCAAAATCTTTGGATCAGGTGCATGGGCCCATATCCCCAAGGAAAACTAAAACATGTTGCAACTTACAATTCAACATTGCACCCTAGCGGGCTACAATGAAAAATCCAAGGCATCTCGCCTATATGATCCTTCCACCAACACAGTGATTGAACGAAGGGATGTTGACTTTGATGAGGCTCTTTCCATGGTCCACCAGGATCCTATCCAACACTTGTTGCAGAAGATTCCTCTCTAGCTGTCTCAATGGATCTCTCCTTTTTACGACCTAATGATGACTCTCCTCTTTTGAGTGCTTCTTCCAACAACATCTACACAATGGCTTAGTCAACTACCCATGATGAGGCATGTGTTGATGACTTGTTAGGTACTACTTGAAGTAAAGTCTCTTATAATCTAGTTGCTCCATTTGATCTCTTGCCAGTTGAGCAACCCCATAACAATGTTACTACAAATCCCTCTGCTTCCACCCTTCCTCCGACTAGATCACAACCAATGCTTAAGTGAGCAATAACTATCCTTCAAGATGTTATTCGGCTCCTTCCTCATGAAGGAGAATTGGTAAGACAATGTAAGTACCTTGTCTCACAGACTCTTGTCTCCAAGGTTGATGTAGATCCTACTACTTACACTTAAGCAAAAGGCCTTCCATAATAGAAGGATGCTATGGATATTGAATATGATGCCCTAATGAAAAATCACACTTGAGACGTAGTCCCCTTACCCAAGGGAAAGAATACGGTTGGTTGCAAAGGGTTTATAAAGCCAAGTATGATGCAAATGGAGAACTTGAGAAGAATAAAGCTTATCATGTTGCTAAAAGATTCTCCCAAAAAGAGGGCATTGATTATTTAGAGACATTTGCTCCAGTTGCCCGTATGGACTCAATTTGGATGATTCTCTCTATAGTTGCTTCATTGAATTGGGAAGTTCATCAAATGGGTGTCAAGAGTGCTTTTCTCCATGGAGACCTTCAAGTTTATATGCAGCAAACACCAAGGATTGTACAGAATGGTCATGTTACCTTGGTTTGTAAGCTCAAGAAATCTCTATATGGTCTTGACTCTTAAGCAAGCACCTCACACTAGGTATGAGAAGATTCAAAATTTCTTTATCAATCGTGGCTTCACTGATTGCGAGGTTGAGTATGATCTTTGTATTCACCATCAAGATGGTAAAAGTTAAAACCCCCATTATTGTGCTATATGTGGATGATTTCATTTTCATTGGTCATTCCACGTCCATGATCAATAACAGGAAGTAGCAGCTTAAGGACTCTGTTAAGATGATTGATTTGGCATTGCTTTGTTCCTTGTTGGGACTTCATATTTCTCAAACCTCTGCTAAGGTTTCCCTTTCTCAACCTCAATACACCCTGATCTCTTGCAGTGCTTTGGGATGGACGATTGTGAGTCAATGCATACTCATATTACTTCAAAAATGAAGTTTCAAACCAAGTGCCCTTCACCAATATTTGATGCATCACTTTATCGATCTTTGGTCAACAATCTACTTTGTCCTACACATTATTGGCTAGATATCTCCTTTGCAGTTGGCATGTCTTCCCACTACATGCAAGAGCATCATGAGAGCCATTGAGAAGTTGCTAAGTGTCTCTTATGCTATCCTAAGGGCACCCCTCGCATGGGCATTCTCTACTCAGTTAGCACTAACATTCATCTCCTTGGTTTTTCTTATGCCCATTAGACGAGTAATCTTGACAGGCTGTGCTCTATTTCAAGATACTTGTTTTCTTTTGGTTCTAGACTAGTTTGTTGGCATTCCAATAGGCAACAAGGTGTGGGTCTCTCCTCCACTAAAATTGGATATTCTAGTGCAATTAATGCCAAAAAGCATCTTTCCTAGACATGGATGATACTTAATTAACTAGGTCTTGCTCAACGGCCTCCTTCTACCTTATTTTGTGACAAACAAAGTATCGTTGAGCTTATTCGCAATCAAGTGAATCATCAGAAGTCCAAACACATTGAGATTTGGATGCATTGCATTTGTCATCTTCATGCTCAAGGACAACTTGTGTCAATCTTTGTTCCTTCTACAAATCAACTTGTTGATATCATCACCAAACCTCTTCCAAAGCCCACCTTCACCTGTGTACGGACATGTATCAGTATAAGCAAGCTGCATTAAAGGCGTGTTGACAGGTCCTAAAACCCAATGTCAAACAGCGGGGGTTAAACCATAAGAAGAGGCCTAGCAACCTTGTTTCATGGGCTTTAATTAGATTAAGGAATTTCTGTCTCTTTTTTTTGTAATTTATATTAAAATAATCTAATAAATCATTCAATTAATTTAAATGACTATCCTACCATAACAGATAAAGATGCAGAAGTAGGAGGTAACTCATAAATCTGCAATAAAGAATTTATACTTGTATAAAAGCTACAGAAATAATTCCATTTAACTTTAATACAAATAAGAAAAACTAACCTTACGAAGCAATAAAAGAGAAACTAACTACACTAAGCTTTAATAAAGATTGATACGCTGATAAAAATAAATGCAAGAAAGCTATTTCATTATAGAACAATCTGAAAAATGAAACAAAGACTTCTTAAAACCATTCAATATTGTTACCATGCAAAAAAGTCTACAGTGATCATCAACCAGAAATTCTTTTGACCAGCAAAATTGGCCTCTTGATTGGCTTATTTCATTCCATTAAAGAGTAGTCTTTACATTAGTATTTCCAAAACTCCAAGAGAAAAAAGCCCCAAAGGTTTCTTTCATTCTACCTTAAATAACTTTTTTTAAAACAGTTGAATTAACTAACTTTTAACTTCAAACCCTATTCTAAACTGTAATGTTCCTGACTTGGCTAGTCTAGGAAACGCTGCTAATGTGTGTGTAGGATCAAAGGTTTATAGCATATAAATGATCATACAAATAATAAACGCGACAAAGGACAGCAAAGTTTGTATTATGATATCTCTGTGGATTACAAAATGGCCGAATGCGGCTGAATAACTG
>ML782567.1:890919-939594 GCA_009831015.1 Picea engelmannii | reverse complement strand
TGTTGCTACCTCAATATAATGAATCTCTCCCTTGCCCATGCACCTGTGGCCTGGGACCCAAGGATCTCTGCAGCTAAAGCAAAGCTTCTTCCTCATAAGCTCTCGCCTAGTCTCATCATCCAACTTCTCCTTGCCCTTCCATTATTTCTGGAATGGCTTCCTGTCTCGATCCCTCTAGGGCACAAATGGTTTGGGGAAAGTTTTAGTCTTTGGCACTGAGTCTGTCAAATCTCGAGTGCGAAGGATGGCATCCTGCAAAGTGGGAGGCCTCTATGCCTTCACCCATCCTCTCAAAGGCTCTGTGAGTCCTTCTGTGAATAGCATGATCAGCCTGGGCTCTGATATATCTATCACTGCCACGGCTACCCGCTGAAACTCTGTGATGAACGCCTCTGCTGTGCCAGTTTGTCTCAACTGGGCTAGATCCCTGAAGTGTATCTCAGAATCCTTCCTGTCAAATCTGTCCATGAGCCTATCTGTAAACTCCCTATAGGAGGTGATGCGACTGTGACCCAATGTCACCAGTCCATGATACCACCACTCGTGTGCCTCACCCTCCAAGTGTAAGGTCGCGAAACTGATGGCCTCTGTCTCGGTCATTTGGTTGAGCTTGTAATACGTGTCTAGCTTCTATACCCAAGCTCTGGCGGTGTATTTGGACGATCCGTCGAAAGAAGGGATGGTGAGTTTCCCAACTTTTCGGATAAAATCGAGGTTATGCCCCTGCTGCTGTTGTGGTCCTCCCCTCTGCGGCTCTCTGGGGCGGTTCCTGAGTCTGAGTCCACAGTACTCTACTAAGGTCATGTCCTGATGGAAGTCACGACCCAATGCTGCGTACTCCCTCCTATACTTTGCAATGTCGTCGGCATGAGTGGGTGGCCTCTGTGCTATCGGTGGCGGTGCTGCTACCGGGGGTTCCCTCTGGAAACTGGGAAACAAGGGTCTGGGAATCCTACTCACAGAGGTGTATGTGCGAGAGGGTGACTGGGGTCTACTACCTGCTCCTGAGTTCCCTTGTGCTGCATGCGGGACTTGTGTATCTAGGGTGCCCACTCTAGCCAATCTATCAACCACCTGTGCCAAGGACTGAGACATGGTCCGTTGACTAGCTAACATATCGTTGATAACCTGCATGAAAGCTGGCTCTAGATCTACGGGGGCCTTGCCACTGCCCTCTGGTCGCTCATATTTGTCTCCTAGTATCCTCTATGCCTCGTGCTCAGCCTCACGCTCTGCCCTTCTCTCTGCTTCTCTGTGTGCCTCTTCCTCTTCCTCTAAGCTAGGAGGAAAAGGGGGAAAATCAGGCCTATGCCTTCTTTCCTCATGCCTGTCGTAGGTGACATATTCGTCACCTACGTGTTCACGGCCCTCTAGGTCTTCTGCTACACTCATTGTCTTTAGTCACAGGCTGGCAGGACTAAAGCTTTGATACCACTGTATTGTTCCTGACTTGGCTAGTCTAGGAAACGCTGCTAAAGTGTGTGTAGGATCAAAGGTTTACAGCATATATATGATCATACAAATAATAAACGCGACAAAGGACTGCAAAGTTTGTATTATGATATCTCTGTGGATTACAAAATGGTTGAATGTGGCTGAATAACTGACGATACTCGACTAGATCAACATACAAAGGATCTTAGCCGAAATATAAAGAAGCAACTGCGGCTGAATAAAATAACAACACTCAGCTAGATCAAAAGACAAAAGGATCTTAGCCGGAATACAAATAAGCAACTAAAAGATAATACCCGAAATATGAGAGCACTGCGGAATCAATGAAGAATGATGGAAGACCTGGATGATCTTCCCGGTGACTAGGGGGTGTCTTTCAACACCGAAATCAGCCAACTGGTGTCTTCCTCCTAGAATACACTGAACTATCTCTCCTGAGATGCACCTCTTCTCCTCAATGACAAGTCATAATCTGCATAATGATGAATTAGGTCACTGACCCTTCCTTTATAGCTTTCCAAAACCCTAAATCATATTGAAACCCTAATTCACTGTTGACTTCTATTTTTAGCTCATAATGACTTAAAAGCACTTTTAACCTTTTTTAGCTCAATGTCACTTTCCGAATATAACACCTGTGACTGGAGTGACCTCTAGTAACCCTGTTTACCCCTCTTTGGCCTGGCTGTAGTCTAACGGGGCGGTTTAGACCATTAAGCCTCCTCTCTGGAGCTCCTATTTGGAAAGGGACATTACATAAACTAACCAAGGTCCTCCCTTCGATCCTTCCCTTCATCATTTGAGTCCTCATCTTTATATTTTCCATATTCTTCAAATAGGCTTTGACATAGTTCAAGATGTGGAAAAATATGTTGCTTTAGTGGGGCCCCTAAGGTTAATACTTCCTTTTCTAACCTTTGAGAATGTTTCTCAATCTTAGGAAATGAAAATTCTATAAAGGCAACTTTCTTTGTTTCTTCAATAAGAAACGTCTCTAAGTGTTCTCTTTCTATACCTTGTATTGCTTGAGCCTCCTCTCTAAGCTGAATAAGGGAGTCTTCAAATTTCTTCATCACTTGCTCCATTGAATAGAAATCTTCTGGTGGGCCAAGTGAAGGTAGATGACACTGTACTGTGATATCCTCAATAAAATCCCAGACCTTAAAACACTGCATCCAGCTATCCTCTATGCTTGTTTTACTTTCCTTAGCTAGGCTTTCCCAGAAACTCAAATCTGCCTCTATTTCCTGAATTTCTTTTTTATCAAGTAATCTGATATTATGCTTTTCCTATCCTTTGTATTTCTGAATGTCTTTAATAAAAGCCAATTGATCATAAGTTTTGGCTTGCATTTCTTTCCAATGCAAGGTCTTTTTGTAAAAAATGGAAAGCTGCAGGGTGTGCTCATGTAGCTTGAAAGACTTTGCATAGGAATCCCTTTTGACATTTGCATTGGATTCGAATACTGCCATTACATGATCAACAAATACATCAATTATTTTCCTAGCAGTTTTATCCAATTCAATCTATTTTTCCAACCTTTTGATTCTCTTCCTCAACTGGACTGTATGATTCTCTTCCTGCTGTACACTGTCCATAGTTGCTTGTGTGAGTGCTAATCCAGATGCTATCAAATCAGTCAATTTAGTATTCTTCACATCTATAACTTGTTCCTTAGTTACACAAGTTACAGTCTCTCCTATTTCTAACTTTCTCTTTCTATGAATTTGTTTTACAATTCTTTGTTGTCTTTTATTATATGCTAAAAGTTCTAAATCTGCAACCTCCTTTGATGTAACTAACTTTGTGTCTTGAGTCCTTACACTCCCAAGGCTCCCAGGGATGATTACTTCTTCCATTTCAACATTTTCCCCCTTATCTAGAATTGTGGGTGCTTTATCAAGTGGTAAGTTATCTGTGTTGCTGTCTGAAGGAACTCCTGCTTCTTTGCTCACTTGATCTTGTTGTTGTTGTTTTAAACATGTTTGCATTTCCTCATTCTTTTTCTCTTGTTCTTTTTCCTCAGTTTCCTTTTTCTTCGGTTATTTTCCTTGCTAGCTTCTTTTTCTACTCTACTTCTTGTCGCTCGGATAATTTTCTGTTCTCTTCATCCTGTTGTTGTTTCTTCTGCTCTACTTCCTGTTGTGCCTTTACCTTCACCTCTACTTCTTGTTGTGCTTTTGCTTCTGCTTCTTTAGCCTGTCTCTCAAGCTCAACTTCCCTTTTTGCTTTTGCTTCTGCTTCTTTAGCCTGTCTCTCAAGCTCAACTTCCCTTTTTTCTTTTGCTTCAGCCTCAAGCTTTTCCTTTTCAGCTGCAATCTTTCTTTGCTCTTCTTGGGCCTTTTGAAGCCTCACAGCCTCTAACTTCTGTTCAATTCTAGCTTCCTTTTCTTCCAAAGATAAGCTATCAAAAATAACAGCCTACCTTCCACTTCATTCCATGAATTAATATCTTGATAAATTAATTCATCATCACATCTTTCATGTTGTATTGCCAAGACCAAGAAATATAGTTACAGTGCTTTGGCACCAATCCATGTGGATCATGTCTTCTAAATTGGCCTTGTTGGAATCCAAATTCCAACATTAGATTTCCCTCTTGCTTAGCATGATTAGAATTCGAAAGCTTGTAATACCCAAAATAAAAATTATAAGAGATAAAAAGCTTCTTCTTAGCATCTTTAACAAGCAAAGAATTAAAACCTTGTAAGATAGTCTTGTATGCAATTTCAGACAAAACTAACTTATTTGGCACATAGATGGGTAACAAATGGGTAGATGCAATCGCTCCATATATCCTAAGATAAGTGAATTTCTCTTGTAGGTACCAGTTTCCAATACATTTGAGTATTCCTTTGGCCTCCTCTGTAATCCTAGGGCATTCTGTGTGAAAAATTAAATTGAATAGAGGGGCTAAGAAATTATCACAGATGGAAGCATGAACTCTCTTGCATTTTGTCGCCCACGGGTCTTGACAATATTCATGTACAGGAATTTATGAGCTAGTCCACTGCCATCTCATCCCTTGAAATGTATTATGTGCACACACATTGTCTAATAAATATGAAACCATGTGAAAAGATGAAACTTTACTAGTTGAGTAACCTTTTGTTTTCTCTAAAAATTCTTCAAAGCCTGTGATAAAATGGCTCCCCAATTGAACCCAAATCCTCTAGTAACCACTCCATGTGCTATAGGTATCCAATCATCCTTAAAATAGGTATAGTCTTTTCTTCCATTGAGCCTGCACATGAGAGCCATAACATATATATATGGTTCCCTAAGATTCATCATGTTATACATGCCATCATTTTTATGAAAGAATCTTTTATCTTCTATCCACCAGTTTTTCAGGATTTCCTTAGGATCATTTTCATTATGGAAACTGGTTACAAACTCTGTGCTTAGAGTTTGCACTGGTTCAGGAAATTTATAATATTTCTCCATGTCAGCAGCCTTGAATAAAGCTATAATCTCTCCCTTTTCATCTTTAATAACCCTTTCCTCTATATCGGTATAGTCAATAAGCTAGCCAATGGTTTCAGAACATGGGAGAACAGATACTCTGGCTGCTACAGAGTGCAAACATGATTTTCGAATGCTGTGATAAACTAAATCATCGTAGCTTCTCCTATCAGGGTCTCTTAGTGGTACAATGTCTGGACTCTGGATGTCTTCCTCCTTAAACTTTCTAGAGATTCTGCTCTGTCTAGGTAGAGCTGTATCCTTAGTAATCAAATTCTCCGTCTCCAAATATAGGTTTGAATTTTTCATCATCTATTTTTGGGAAATTGATAACTGTTTCAGCAACTCCCAACTCCGTCTCAGTGTCTTCAACCTTTGTGTTTGATATGACCAATTCAATCTTTTCGAAAGGTTCGTTCTCTATTTTCTCCATTTTCCTAGGGGATTTTCTGGGCATTCTCTGGGCAGTTTTCTTAGAAGGAACGATTCCTAATTACAGGAAAATTTTGAAATAAAAATCATTTCTAAATATGACTATTTATTTTTAAGACGTCTAAAACAATTTTACCATTTAATTTATCGATTTCACAAGCAAAAGTTAAAACCGTCTAGTGCAAGGAGAATTGGAAACTTACCTAGTCCAATGCAAGAAGACAACTCACCTGTAACACCTTTTGATTTCGTCTGTATTCAGCTGCCTGCAACTCAAACGTAACAGTATCTAATGATAATGCATATCAGCTTCACAATTCCGTTAAGTGCTGTGAACTCTGGCACATTTACTATCCATCATATATAAATCTTACCGTATGTCTATAAAAATCTCAGCCATTAATTGCCTATATGTGTGATTGTCATCATCCTTTATGTTTTTGGGTTAGTTTAAATCTTAATTCGAATAACCTTTTTCATTTCCAATTCATGTTTTAAAACTCGTTGGATTCAGGTGAAGTTATGCCATTGAAATAGGGCATATTCGAGCAAAAATTCAACTTTGGCTTCAAGCGAAACTTAATCTTTCACTAAACAAACGTTTACAAATGATCCGAACGAGAAAATAGTGACTTCGGGTGAAATTACATATTTCGCATAGTGAAAAGTGAAATTTAAATCCAATGAAACTAAAAATAACATCCGAAACTGAAAGTCGAATTCAAGCGATGTTACAACTTTCTCTTAAGAGAAAAGTGAAATTTTCATCCAACGAAAGTGAGAATATCATCTGAAAAAGAAAGAAAGACGAAAGTTTTGAAGTCAGCCAAATTGCAGTTAAAGTATAAAGTTTTCAAATGATCTGAAACATGGAAAAAGATAAAATTTGTAAATTATCGATACATGGAAATCTTCAAAGAAGTCAGAAACATTGAAAGCTCTAATCAGTTAAAATCTTCTTCAATGAATCAAGCTGAAGATAAATGAAACAAAATCAAACTACTAAGACAAAATCAAACTAGTACCCAAAATTACCTCAAAAATTTAGGGTGTGTTGAGGCCTCAACAGGGGCGAAACATGATGTATTGTAATGTCTTCCCTCCATGGTTCCTTGTTCAAATTAAGGGGGAGTGTTGAGATCATGTGGTTACTCTTCCCTTGAAGCCATGTGTCCTTCCATTGTATTGATTATAGATTTATGGAGCTTATGTATGGGTACCTAACTAACCTATTTAATGTACTTTCTATATTTTACTAGGTCGACCTAGTCACCCTCTTGGGGCTAGCGCCCTAACCCTAAAGGATGTGTATAAATACAAAGATACACTCCTCATTTGTACTATCTCATTCATGTGAATTCATTCATTCTTTGCCTCAGGGCATCTCTAAACAATTCACTTAACTTGTGGTATTTCACTCTATTTGTGTGGTTGATTGTTCTTGGATGAAGATATGGTATGTGAACATCGTTCTTGTCATCTATATTAAGGATGTTATAAATCTGTTGGTTTGGTGATTGGATTAGAGTTTGTTGAAGAGATCACCGTAAATCTACTAACATCTTATGGTTTCAACACCTTTGTGGACTAAAAACCATGGAAAACAAAGTTCCCTTCATGTCCATGACCACTTAATCATTATATAGTGGGAAGCAAATCTAGTTTCTCCAACCTTTAGAAGTTGGAGATTAGCAAATTGCCTATAACAACCATGGAAGACAAAGTTTCCCTCATGTCCCATGACCGCTTAATCATTACAAAGTGGGATGCAAATCTTGTTTCTCCAACCTTTAGAAGTTGGAGATTGGCAAATTGCATGTACATTGCTTTTGCATGTTGGTGGTTTGTAGTAAAACTCTGAAATTTGTTTGCTTCATCACATAGATTTTTCATCTATTGCACTTCAACATTGATATATTTGAAAGCAAAATTTAAACCATGAACCACACATGGTTTCCAAGAAATATGTTCATACCTAGCCTCATAATGGCACTAGTTGCGTTGCATAAATGTACATTGTCTTTGATTACCTGCACAAGGTTTGAAGGGCCCACAGCCTCAATTGCTTCTGAAATTTTATTGGCATTCCATTCAATTTCCTTCTCCTCACATGAAGCATCTACTGCCCTCAAGTAGTATGAGCTTGAAGGAGACATTAGTACAATATTGACCAATGTTCTATTGGTCGTATCGGTCCAACCATTTAGAATAATGGGCATGCCATTACAAATCCAACTAGAACGCACTTGTTCCAACACTATCTCCACAATTAAGTTCTCCTTCAATAGAAGGTTGGTGCATACTTTCTCAAACTTTGGTCCCTTGTAACCCCTAGGTACTTCATTCACCACCCTAACCATGTCTTGCCAAAATGTAGACCAAACTACATTGAAGGGTATTCCACATGCATATATGACTTGGACAACTATACTATATGTCTCATCCCTCCCATGTGTCCCACCCATGTCAAACAATTTTTCCAAGGGTCTAGTGTTCAATCTCTTGTGAACTTCCTCAATGATTAGGGGCACGTGTTGTCCCTTTATTGAAATTGTTTGTGTATGCTTGTTTCCCCTCCCTTCCTCCTTGGAAAATTGTGTTTCATGTTCCCTCTTGAATTCATTCACTTCCTTTTGGGAGATAGCCTTACAAAGCTCAACGCCTTTGTTGGTAATTGGAAGAAAATGGGTTTTAACCCTCATTTAGGACTCAGTAAAATTCAACCTCCACTTGATGCAATTCCACAAGTTTTCCTTCTTCCCTATTTTTATCACATACCTCCATAAAGGAGTATCAAAAGTATATTTATGTTGATTTTCTTCACCATTTGTTAAAATTTATAGCATAAACACCACAAGGAAATTAAAGTCTCCAGGGTCCATACATATTGCACATAAAGATAGACACCACACTTATAGTGTAGAAACCCTCATGGAGTAGAAAACTCCACTCTGAGCACTGCTTTATTCACATGTCAATGGTCAATCGTGGTGTGTTACAATGGGGTTCAGGTGCCCTTTAAATAGCAATTAGCTTCCACCAAAGCTTTTTTTCCTTCTTCCCTATTTTGTCACATACTTCCATAAAGGAGAATCAACAAAATATTTCTATTGATTTTATTCACTAATTCCTTATTAAAATTTAGAACATAAATGCCATAAGGAAAGTATTAGTTTTGTAGCTCAATAGGTGTCTCAGCATGGGCCTAAGTCTCAAAGGCATGTTAATGGACACATTAAATACCCAGATCAGCTTTACTTATTTTATCCTAAGTTTTAACTTAGGAAAAATTAAAAGTCACTTACATGACTTTTTTCTCAGATTTCTGAAAAAAGTCACTTTTCAGAAATTAATAATTCACAAAAGTGTATTTCTGGAAGATTCTAGAAGTCTCTTGAAAAAGTGAATTAGAGAAATATATAGAAGGGATGAGGGTGAGAGGGACACACATTCTCATTTGTGAGAAGAGGAAGAGGGTGCTTGGGCAAGAGAAGGAGAGGGCAAGCAGCTGAGGAATAGGGAGAGTTCTGGGCCAGACTTGGGCAGCCAGTGGAGGCCGAACCATGGCCATACTGGGCAGCAGAGAGAGGCCGAACCAGGGCCATACTGGGCAGCAGAAAGAGGCCGAACTCAGGCCACATACAACAGATTTTAAGAGACTAATTTTTCAAGGACGAAAAAGCGGGGCCAAAAAAGCAGGTCGAGTTTGCTAGGTTGTTTTTTGTTGAGCGAGTGAGGAAACTTACTGAGGAAATTTCTGAGTTTTTGTTGCTGTAAATTCTCTTGAAAGCCCATAATAGAAGCCCCTCTTTGTTGGTTTTCGCCACACTGGGGTTTCCAGGGTATTTTTGGTGTTGTCGATTTTATGTGTATGGTTTTTTGTATGTGTTTCTGCTGTTATTTTAGTTAAATAACTCGGCTGTAATATTTATGCATAATTTTATGAGTTTATATCAGCATTGATTAAATTCTGGTTAGATAAAATTATTGGCATAATATTTTGGTTGCTGAGTTATAGGAAATTAACATGGTATCAGAGCTCAGCCTCTGAGTAACAAGATACTTTCCAGTGCAGACCTGGGAGTGAATCAGCAAAGGAGGATGAAGATTTTCCAGGTCCTAACAAGCTGCCAACTAGGTCTCTCTTTGACCTCAAGTTGGCTCTAAGTTTCAACTGTCAAACAAGGGTTTGTTGTTGTTTTATAACAGCAAACTGTTCAGTAACTTCTATGTTGTTTTGTTACGGTTACATAGGCCAAATGGATGCTCTAGCATGTAATTTTGTCACAAGATGTTAGCACATGCATACCATAAGCTATATAACACACCTAGAGATCTTTTAGAGCTGAAATAATGTTGTTCTAAACACTAGCATACATGAAAATGAACACAAGCATTTTTGGTCAACATGACCCTGGATAAAAAACCCCCCGGGGAAAACCAGTTTGGAATGGAAGTATATATATGTGGTGTCTAAAGCATGAGATACAACAACAAATACAATATGATGGAACTTGTATACAAAGCAAGTTCCTCTCGAGCTATGCCAAAGGATCCAAGGAGATATGCGCCCAAGCTTAGTGCGCCCTCTCCTCTTGTTGCAAATCTGATGAAGTGAAGCGCCCTTGACCCTGGATGCTCTGAAGAAGAAACCCTTGCATCACAATGTGCTCTAGTATGCTACCTCTCCACTGAAACACTCAGATCTGACTTCCTCCAACTATAGATGCTCCCTACTAATGATGCGCCCTCCTCCTCAAGTGCGCCCTTCTCTCAGTAAGTGTGACCACCATCAAATAATAGGGGCCCAAGCTCCCAAAGCTCCTCCATGCAAGGAAGCGCCCAAGTTTCCCTCTTCCAATGGCTCCATTCTCAAGCTCATGCTCCTCCTCCTTCTCCTCAAGTGAACATAACAAGGAATGAATGAGCCTCCTTTTCCCTTTGCGCCCTCCTTAAGGATGCATAAGGAAACCTAATAAATGGGTGGATAAGATCATCTCATCTCATCCTAAGTCAATGGTTGAGATCATCTCAAGTAAATCTCAACTCAAAACCCGCTTTACTTAAGTTTCCATAGTTTCACTTTATGTCCCTTAATTCACCCACAAAGTCAATTAATTGTCATTTTAGGCTTAAATGACCAAATTTCACTTTTGACTTAAATCTCCTAAGTCAAAGTGAAATTAGACATAAAGTACATAGTACAAGGTACAAAGTACTTCCCACATGTGTTTAGAGGCTCACAAACACAAGGGGACCACTTTCCAAGTTACCCAAATCTCAACAGAGGACGCATGACCAGAAGTGTGGGAAACAGAGTAGCAGACTCAAATGGTCAGTGCAGGCTTAAGGTTTGAGGGCAGGCTGGATGGTGCCTCAAATTTTTGTCCTTGGAGGGAGCGTATTGGCTTGGTGCTGGAGGAGAATGGACTGCTGGAAATTGTTGAAGGCAAAGTGGCAGCCCCTGCTGATGCAGTACAGCTAGTATCTCACAACAAGAAAAATGTCAAGGCCAGGAGGATAATTGTGAATGGAGTCAAGGACCACAGTATTCCTCATTTGTCTGACAAGAAGATAGCGAAGGACATGTGGGAGGCCCTAGTGAAGTTGTACCAGTCTGACAACCAGAGCAGGCAAATGTTGCTCAGAGAGAAGTTGAGAAGCACGAAGATGGCCAAGGGAGAGTTGGTGGTCACTTACCTCACAAAGTTCACTCAGATCAGAGATGAACTGGCAGTTGTGGGAGAGGCAGTGGACGAGACTGAGTTGGTGAGGACAGCCTTGAATGGCTTCACCAAGAAGTGGGAAGTATTTTTCTGTAGAGTGGTGGCTTAAGAGAAGCTCCCTGATTGAGAGAGGTTATAGGATGACTTCACCCAGGAAGAGTTGAGACTTGATACCACTTAGGCTAACCAGCCAAAGAGTGAAGAGGAAGAAAATGTGGCTCTTCATGCGAAGAAGGGCAGTGGAGCGGGAGGTTCTAGAGACATGGGCAAAGTGAAATGCTTCGCATGTCACGAGACTGGCCACTATGCCAGCTAGCATCCCAACAAGAAGAAGAAGAAGGAGGCAGAGGTTGCAGCCACGGCATCTACTAAGATGGATGCATTTGCAGAGAAATTCGAGGATGAATTTTCTCTGGTCGTTTTTTCTTTCGAGCAACAGTGTTGCAGAGTTGGAGGACAGTGGATCATCTCACCATATAACAGGAATGAGGTCGGTGTTCCTTAGTGTTTCAGAGACAGGCTCAGACTCGCATGTGGGTAGTGGGGTCGGCACCATGCATGCAGTGAAGGGGGTTGGACGCGTCAAATTCCAGCTAGAGTCAAGTGGTTCTCTGGAAGTGGTCGAGGTGATGTATGTTCCAGAGTTGAAGGTCAATTTTCTCTCCTTAGTAACTCTGGAGGATATGGGATATGCAGTGATGTTCGAGGATGGACAGGTGTTCATACGTGCAGAGGGAGCAGATACCCAAGATGTAGCAGTGAGGCTTGGCATCAGAGAGGGTATGATGTACAGGGTGTTGGGACAACCTGTAGTGGGGTCCAAAGGGATCTTGGATCAGAGATCAGTGTCAGTGGCAAGGTCTTGTGGACGAGTGGCTTCATCCAAGACTGCCAAATTTGTCAGCTGGTATGACTTGACATTGATGGAGGAACCGAGCAGGACATCAGATTAGAGTGCAACGAAAGTAGATGGGATGTCTTCTAGTTCAGAGGGAGTAGCTACAGCAGCAGCAAATTTGATGGAATCAGATTGATCCAAGTAGAGACACCTCCCTTGCTAAGAGAGAGTGTTAGTTTTGTAGCTCGGTAGGTGTCTCAGCATGGGCCTAAGTGTCCTAGGCATGCTAATGGACACATTAAATACCCATATCAGCTTTATTTATTTTATCCTAAGTTTTAACTTAGGAACAATTAAAAAGTCACTTAAATGACTTTTTTCTCAAATTTCTGAAAAAAAATCACTGTTCAGAAATTAATAATTCACAAAAGTGTGTTTATGGAGGCTTCTAGAAGTCTCTTGAAAAAGTGAATTAGAGAGATAAATAGAAGGGTTGAGGGTGAGAGGGACACATTCTCATTTGTGAGAAGAGAAAGAGGGTGCTTGGGCAAGAGAAAGTGAGGGCAAGCAGCTGAGGAAGAGGGCAAGTTCTGGGCCAGATTTGGGCAGCCAGTGGAGGCCAAACCAGGGCCATACTAGATAGCAAAGAAAGGCCGAACTCAGGCCACATACAGCGGATTTCTGGAGGCCAATTTTTCAGGGCCGAAAAAACAGGCCGAGTTTGCTGGGCTGTTTTTTGCTAAGCGAGTGAGGAAACTTGCCAAGGAAATTTCTGATTTTCTGCTGCTGTAAATTCTCTTGAAAGCCCATAATACAAGCCCTTCTTTGCTGGTTTTCCCCACACTGGCGTTTCCAGGGTATTTCTGGTGTTGTCCATTTTATGTGTATGGTTTTCTATATGTACTTCTGCTGCTATTTTGGTTAAATAACTCAGCTGTAATATTTATGCATAATTTTCTGAGTTTATATCAGCATTGATTAAATTCTGGTTGGATAAAATTATTGGCATAACAATCTGGTTGCTGAGTTATAGAAAATTAACAGAAAGTAAAGTCTCCACACATATTGCACATACACATCAACACTTGATGTATAGTGGAGAAACCCTTTAGGGGTAAAAACACCAATATGAACAACATTGCTTTATTCACATGTCACCTGGTCTATCATGGCGTGTTACAATTGGGATCAAGTCCCCTTTAAAAGTAATTAACTCTAGGCTAACTGTTGCATTGATTACAAACAATTAAGCCACTTTCTAGCCACCGTAATAATAAGTGACCATTAACACCACCATATTAATGAAAAACCATTAGGACAATTAATGTCCACTAAGTCAAGATTAACCCAAATATTTCCAACATCCCCCCTTAAGATTGTCTTCGAGACATAAATAAAGAAAGTTGGCACAAATGATATTTGACCAAGAAAAAATTACATCCCAACATCCTCCCTTGATTTTCACTTGGAAAAGACATGGTACAAAAGAATTTGGCCAAAGAAACATTACAAACCCCCCTTACTGTTTAGTTGAGTAGGGATACAATAATGACCAAAGCTGACAACAATAACTTAAGCATGATGAGGTGCACACAAGCTCATTGCAAAGAGTCATTCAAAACTGTAGCAGCTGAGAAACCAAAATATTGGCAAAATCAACAAATAAGTGCCTAACAATAAAATTATAAACAATGAGATAGAAAATCTATGGAAGCAAATATACGTTTAAGTGACTGTTATGTTGTAGCTACCAATTTTTTCAGAAAAAAAATGACAAAAAAAAATGGTTGAATCGCAAATTTTTGCAGACTGCAAAAATTTGCCAATTTTTATGTCAATGGCTCATTTTAGGAGAAATTTGTCGATTAATCTGACTCCCTGATTAATCAACAATTTTTAAAAATCTAGTTAAATCGAAGGGGGGGGCTACTAGCCTGAAGTATTATATTGGAGATGGTAGCTAACTGGAGTTGTCTTTTCACATCAGATTCAAAATGATAGCACAAGATAAGCATTGTAATATGGAACCTACTAATTTGTATAGAAACTCAGCTTGAAGGTAGAGAAGAAGCACCAAGAAAATCCCAAAAGAATCAATCCAACTTCATGATTAAGGATGATAGCGAGTACAATGAAGAGGCAATGTTGTGTTTATAATGAGTTGATAGGGTTGCCTCATGACAAGAATGACATCAAGGAGTAAGGATGGTTAAACCCCAAGGATAGGTCACAAGTTGACTAGAGGTTTTACCAACACAAGGTCTGCTTGAGCATGCCAGGAGAGAGTGAATAGTACAATTGTTGGTAGAGGGGTGGATACAAATGCAACGATAATCACAATGTCAAGAAACTGAGCATATTGGGGAAGGTCAAAGAGAAGTTGGAGAAGGTCAAGTAATTGAACCTACCTTTCCAACCTCAATATTGAAAGAGAGGACAAACCCTATTCCAGAATACTTTCTGCCTTAAGAAGCAGTGATAGTCATGGAAATAAGTAGACATCTCCATACTTCAATCCAACTAACCCTGTAGGTGCATTTCCCTAATCAACCACACACAATTTGTCGTAGTTTCATATGTCCTTATCCCCTTGTACCTCCGAGATTGGCTCAACAAAGGGGTCAAGTCTAGCCACTTTTTCTCATGCCTAATTCTTTGTCTCCTTAAGGCAAAGGTTTGGTTAAAAATTGATCATCCCATATCTAGCCTATTGAGATAAGGGTCCCATACTAGACTTATCTAAGAGATTGTTTAGTTGAACACCCATGTAGCCCTTGTTACACCTCAAATTCTCTGAAGTGTACCCTACATTTTTTCATGAGATGTGACCACTCTAATGAGCCCAAAGTGTGTTGATTTCTTTGTATGTGGCCATGATGGTATGATTGATGTACAAGTGTCGGTTAGTTGGTTGCCCGGATCCCCTTAGGTGGACGATCGTGTTGATGTTTTAGCATCGGACAGTAACTTCCACACAGGTCTAGTGTCAGACGTGTGGAAGTCGTCCAAAAGTCCTTTTGGACCTTTGTAATTCACTTTAATTAAAGTTAATTATTAAAGTGAAGAGACTTTTATTAATTGAGTGATTAATCTAATAAAATGCAAAGTATTTACATTAGTGAATTAGATGAATCTTGACCATTGATCTAGACTTAATCTCAATCATCAATCTCATTGAGAGATTAGGGATTTGGAGACTTAGTCATCAATGGTTGTGTTAGATTCAGTCAAAACTCAATATTATAAAAGGAAGGCAAAGTGAAAGGAGAATACACAAGACAGATAGAATCAGTGACTCACAGAGTGTTTGATAGACACAGAGAGCAAAGAAGGATTTTTGCTCAGTCCAAAGGAGAAGAGAATAAGCAATGTAGCAAGAGGAAGAATAACCCAACAGCTAGAAAACGTTTTTGGAGGTCATACCATCCAATAGAGGTCGTACAAATTTTATAGAGGGTCGTACAACCAAGGATAGGTCGTACAACAACAAATCAGGTTCGTAGAATTGCGGGCAGCAGATCAGGGAAGAGGGTTTTCTTCAGTAGGGCCAAAATAGCGAGGTTTTTTTTGTTGTAATTTATTTCTTTTCTCAGTGGGCTATTTTCCCAATTTGGGAGCTGAGACGAACAAAGTTCGTCACGCACAAATAAACCAAAATATCTGGAATATAGTAATCAAATCCATACGAACATATATATATATATATATAAGAATGAATAGTAAGATGATTACAAATGAGAATGAGGACTCGATTATATACCCACGCAGGGGTGCCCTTAACCAATAGTCATGTCCTTTGAGACACGTCATTTCATTATTAATAATTATTATTTATTAATTATCATTTAATTATTGTTATTAATATCTATTTTATATGTATATTTATGTTCAGAATATTGCCTTCCCTTTAAAAATGCTTTGTCCTCAAAGCATAATCACTGGAAGGCTTCCCTTTTAACTTTTGTTCTGGCACGCGATATCTTCTCAAATATTTTGTGCTTTTAGTTGCGACTCTCGACGAAAGAAGATGATATAACCTTTGAATTCCCAAACTGATGTGTTGTATCTTCTGGGGAGTGATCCATCCCAAATCTACTTTCATTGGAATTGTTTGATGATCGATTGTTTGGATGGGGATTCTCATTTTAAGCTTCCCTACAAGTTGTTGATTTTGTCATCGTTCTTTTTCAGTGTGGTAGTTTATTTGTTGGTAAGAAGAACATTGTTTATTTTCCTCTTCTCCTAGTCGTTGGTTGTAATGACTCTTGTGATTTGGATGACGATAAGGCATCCTAATCTCTTGTGAATTTTCTTTGGAATCATCTTCTTTTGATGTTTGTAGTGATTTGTCAATGTAAGCATTCTTTTGAATTTGAACATCAACTGACTTTGTATTGGTTCCTTTTTCTACTGTCAAAATTTGAATGTCGGATAATTTCTCTATTGGGTTAGTCATTGTTTCCTTGTCGACTAATGATGCTTTGTGATCTAGCTCTTCTTGTAAAGACTTCTTATCATGCTTGAGCTTTTTAATCTGAGTTAATAAAACCTGATTATGTTGTCTTAATCGTAAAAGCTATTTCTTATTTTCTGACCTATCATTTTTTTTCTGATTCTAGATTCTCCTTTCTTTCATCCTTTAAGATTTTAATTTGTTCAAGTAACTTCTAGTTAAGGTTCCTTAGGCAAGAGATTTCTTCCTCTTTTTCAGTTAATTTCTCCTTGAGATCTTGATTTTCTTGTTCTGAATTTTTATTCCCTTGCTTCTTGTCTTTTGACTTTCTAATTTTAACTAGTAAATTTTGATTATGATTTTTTAATCGTAATATTTCATCATCTCGTTCTAGTAAGTCTTGGTCCATTTTTTGTCTTTTGGTCTTTAGTTCTTCATTTTGTGCGATGAGTTCCCGAATATGTTCTTTGAAGTAACGATTATCTTTCTCTGTTAATTCATTAAAATATTTCACCTTCTCAATTTCAAGTTGTAATTTTCTATTGCTCGCTTTATAATGTCCTAATTCTCCTTTCAATATTTGTGATTGTATTTCTGAATTATCTTGATATTCTTCCATAATAAATGATTTCCCACAAATCGAACAAATATTGAGATACTTATTGGTCGATTGTGAGTAATAAGCAGAATGAAGTAAGTGATAAGCGGATTGAAAGTTGGGCACTTTTTACATACATATATGATTATAAATAAGCGTTTCCATAGAGCAAAAAAGTAAAATTCCCACTTTGACCGCAGCCACCTCTCCTTTCAGAGATGTACCTAATTATAGATATATTGTAGGTTATCCCAATAATGATATCAGTTTTCCTTGTCTCTGCCTCTCCTACCTTTGCTTTTGGCTATGTCTTTGGATTTGTTTTTACTGCTTCCTCTCCTGCCTTAGGTGCCTTTACCCTCGCCTATGTCTTTACTGCTTCCTGACACTCAGCCTTCCTTGGGTACCTCACCCCTACAGCCTTACACTCACCCATACTGCCCTGGTACACATACTTGGGAAACTACTCCTTGGGACCAGACTTACACTCAAGCCCCACTGGTTGGTGTGTCGCAGTCTCGGATATATTCATATTGTTCTTCAATCAATTCAGTCCAGTCTTCGATTTCTGCAGCTGTGTTTGATGAAGTTGGCGAGCTCTTAGGTTGGCTATTCAATTCCTCCTGTGTTATAAAGCTAGGTGAAAAGGCTTTGGTAACGTAGGTAACGTGGTATTCAGGCCAGCAAAAAGCAAATCCTCCTATCTTTTATAACTTCCCCGCTACCTTACTTATTGAGCTAAGGGGGCAATTTTCAAAGTGATGAAACCATGCCAGTCATGAGGCAAGAACTCTAACCTTGAGGGAAGGCAAGTCAGAAAACCTAACCTTTAAGGAAGGGAAGACTCCACCTAGCTCTACTGCTAATGGAAGTGGATCTGCTACATCCAGCTTTTCTGCACCTGAATCTAGATAGAGTATTTTACTGAGCTCATTTTCCGAATCGACCACACATATTGTTTATTATAAAAAGGCCGGCTATTGCGTTCCTAAGCTTCCGGTCCTGTGTTCTTCGCATAGTACTTATGACGCGTCTAATGTAATGCCAATGTAGGCACTTTTATGGGGTCAAAGGGAAGGAACATAGGTGTTCAATCAGGCCCTGAATGAAACTTACCCTGTCAGCCAGGCCTGCAAAATGTTTCCAGTATGCTCGGATGAGAGCGAGAAGGCTCATCCTGTTATTGCATTGCTTAGCCCCATAGAAAGTATATAGGGCAGCCTGAGCTGTCAAACGAGAGTCAAAAGGCGAGACGGCAAAAGACTCCCCATAGACGAGGTAGTTAGTTAAGGTCTTGAGTCAGCAGACTTAAGTAAAAATACTTTACCTTCTACTCCCTTCATACAGGGTAAGCCAAGTACAACTGAATCGTAGCTCCCAGGCTGGAGGGGACGTTAATGGCGGACAAAAGGGGGAACAAACAAAAGAGTCGTGAAGAGGCACAAATCGAACAGAAGCGATTTTGATTTTTAAAAATTGTCATATACTCAAACTCCATTTCACAAAAAGGACATTTAGGCCAAAATTTCAATTTAAATATGGAATTGTCCATTTTTTTATAAACTTGAATTGGTTTTAAGATTTATTTTTAAATTTTAATCAATTTGTACCTTCAAAGTACTTTGTACTTCAAAAAACTTCTTCACCCTTCTTTTCTTTTTATCTTCACTTTCTTCTCTCCAATAATATTAGATATATATATTTCCTTTACACCTTTTTTTATACTTTATATCCACTTTAACTAACCTTTTTTTATATACTTTATAAAAGTACTTTTATATTTAGTGATTTGATAGTGTCTTAATTAAATACCCTTTTAAAAAAATCACCTCAATATATACGTTTACTTCTCCTTTATCCACAAATAATATATAAAGCTATGCACTTTTTATAACTTTGAATATGGCCTTAAGATTATTTTTATAATATCCCTTCCATAATTAATTTGGATGTACCAAGTATGAGGTTTTTTTTTTTAACGATTGGTCATTTGTCTTGCTTTTACTTCTTGTAATTTCTTTTAATGGTTTCTCTCTTATACTTTTTGCTATACCTTGTTTTTTTAATAATCTTTTTGTAATATATTATATATATTACTTATCTTGCAAAAAAAAAAAAAATTAAAAGGCACCTTTAAATATTCTTTTTACTTTTTCCCTTTTATTTTAAAAACTTCAAATACTCTTACGTAACTTCAATTACTCAATAATAAGTCACCTTTTTACGCTTTGTGGTAACTTTTATGAAAAAACATTTTTCTTTTTTAACAACCCCACTAAAATATACCTTCTCTTAATAATAATATCTTTTCCTTTAAAATAAGATATTAATATTATCTATTTTCCTGGGCCCTTTTAATAAACTTAGTAACTTTTTTTTTTTAAATGAATGATTGCGACCTTTGATGTGAGGTTTCGTTTGGGATTCCCTTTTTTACTTCTTTAACTTATATACTTCACTTTTACTCCTTGTAAAGGTATGGAGATGCACCTTTTACTCCTAACTTCTTCGTAATTGTTGGTCAAATAACTATTACACTCCTAGGTAGGATTTCACCTTTGTATTTAATAGTTTGACTTTATAATTTTCTTATGTAACTTTTATATTGAAACACTTTGATTTTATTTATTTTTTCCTTTTATTCATAAACCGGTTACGTACGTATTTTGAATTTGCAGTGGAATATCTTCAACATAATTCTAAGTTTTTATATGGCCAAAGGCTTGAGTTGGTCAAAGACCCTGACTATAGAAACTCTGAAAAAAAATTGTTGGCCAACAGCTGCCAATCAACGGAATGCCCGAGAAGGGACTCTGATACCAAATGAGACAAACAAAGTTCGTTACACACAAATAATCCAAAATATCTGGAATATAGTAATCAAATCCATATGGACAAATATATATATATATATATATATATATATATATATATATATATATATATATATATATATATATATAAGAATGAATAGTAAGATGATTACAAATGAGAATGAGGGCTCGCTTATATACCCATGTAGGGGTGCCCTTAACCAATAGTCATGTCATTTGAGACATGTTCTTTGAGACATGTCCTTTCATTATTAATAATTATTATTTATTAATTGTCATTTAATTATTATGTTATTAATATCGATTTTATATGTATATTTATGTTCATAACAGAAGCCCTTTTAAGCTTGGAGTAATCAATGAAAAGTTGATCTTAGAAGGGCAGAAATTTCTGTGTAGAAATTGGTGCATTTTTCTTTTGTTGTATTTTTATTCCCTGTAGTTAAATTTTCAATCAATGCATTTTATTCTATGTTCAGAAATATTATTTTCTACAAGTTTTTCTTGAGAGCATAAGGAAACAAGTTGTCTAGGTGTTGGAATAGAGATTTTAACAGGTCGTGGCATGTCCTTTTAGTGTCGCATGTCCTTTTAGTCCCCATTCTCATGGCGCTTGGTTTTATTGCTCCGGTCGACTATCCCTTGGAGGTGGTAACTCCCTCCAAGTCGTGCATTTATGCCCTGGGTGGGTATGTGGGCATTCTAAGGTGGATCTACTAGGGTACATGATTTATGGGGCCCTAATTACTCACTTATTTTATTTTCTATGTAAAGGTGATTGTGCTTTGTAAGGGTTGCACACCCATGGTTTAGCACACCTATTTTACCCCACATGGACCCTCTCTTTCTCATGTATGTACCACACTTTGGTCATGGGCTCTCGAAGATGATTCTACATATGTTCACTCAGTTTCACGTTTGTCAAGGCATTGTCACAGTTCTCGAAGAAGTACACATATTCTGAGGCATTGGTCACATCCTCCAAGGCACATTTGGGCTTCTTTTGCAAATATGGACATTCTCTACACAAGCGACATGGGAGATCTTAGAATGTTCCTCTTCGTTCAGCACTTTTGGAGATGTCTTTTACATAATTTAAGGGTTGACCCATTATTTGACGTCATTCTTGTTGTTGGGGGTTTTATGACCCAGTTTTTTACTTGGAGGGTCACTTCCATATTTCTAGAGGTGCTTTGACCTTAGATATGGACATGGTCATACTTTGGAGACATTTCTAGGGTTTATGGACATTATTTGAGCACACATTTTGTGGAGGTCATTCCCTTTTGAGGTCATTCTCCACACTTTCATGAGAAAGTTCCACTTGGAGGAGATAAATATTGGAGCTTTACGTGCTTGGGAGGCTACCCCACCTTGTTTTGAGGCCTCCACATCACCATTTTCTTGGAACGTTGTACTTGGAGAGCAAATCGACCCCATCTTTTGTGGGATCCTCTTCTTTTATGAGGATTTCTAGCATGCAAAGCATCTTTTCATTGTATTTTGACTTATTCTCCAAGTTACGTGGATGACAAGTCACTTTTATTTTATTTCCTTAACCTAGATTTAGGGAATAAAGAATGAGAAAAAGTTGTGAGACTCATCTATAAATAAAGGCCCTCCTCTCATTCCAAATTGTTGTGAATTGTTAGAGATCATTTGAAGCCATTAATAGAAGATTTTTTACATGGTGTTTGGGTGTCAATTCTTGGAGATCTTTCTTTCTTGGTTATTCTTCTTGGTATTTCAAAGAATATTGTGAATATACAAGTTACTACTAAAGCTAGCAAGATCGATCCACTGAGGAGTTGCTCAACTTGCACAACTACTTGGAAGGAGGACGTCTAAGGTTTGTATCTCTTCCATCTTCCTTAAAACGATTTGGTAAGTGTTTATCTCTTGTCTTGATTAGTTTTATGCTCCTTGGCAAGGTTTTTAAGTATCCTTTCCAATATTTTGTTGATTTGTTGGTGAAGGCTATTCCCTTGAGGAAATCCTTCTTGTAGGGCCTTGGTTTTCATGGCTTGTCTTGATTAGACAGGGGACTACTAGCCTTGAAGCATTAGTCTCCAACTCTAATCCATAAACATTGAATAACCAATTCTTAGAGGGGCATAGTTCTTGACCCCATGAGCCCTAAGTGGAGACAAGGAACTAAGTTTAACTCCCAACAACCAACAACAAAAAACCCTAAAAACTCAAATCTTTTCTTTTATGTCATATAAAATATAAAAAATACAAAAAAATATAAAAGATATACTGTCAAAAAATATTTATTCATTGTCTAGTGCAAAGTTAACAGTTTATTTTCATTTTCTAGATAGTGTTGTCCAAGGATTTACGGTAAATTGTTGATAATTTAAATTAACACTAATAGAGCAAAGTAGCCCCACACATTTATGCTTAAAGGTTTTATCTAACATTTTGTGGGTTGATTGAAGAGGTTTATCAATTCTGGAAATTAAATTGCAGCAAAGAAAATTAGAATTGGTCAAACCCTAAAGCTATGGTTTAACCCTAAAAGGTGGATTATTTCTAACCCTACCCTAGCTTATATTTCACTTGTGAATTGTTTATAAAGGATATCTAAAAATTTATAATGGTGAAATTTGTCTCCTAAGTGCTTCATCGCTGTTATTTACGTTTTGGAGATTTTTGGTGAAACCCTAGAGGGATTCACCACCTCTCTTTGCAAGTTTGAGCTAATTGCATGGTTATTATTCGTTTATACTTGCAATCATTCATTTTTGGGCTGTTTTTACATAGTTTATTCATTTCCCTAACCAAAGTACCCAAGGTTTATCATTACAAGTGCTTTTAGGCACCCTTGGGTTACTTTTCCTCATCCAAAATCTATGTTTTCTGTGTTATTTATCATATATCAGATTCTGGAATTTGTGGATGATAGCAAGCTGGTTCAATTTATAGCATATAATCAAGAGGTAACTCAAGTATATCATTTGTTCTTGGTTTATGTGATTAGATCTCACTCTTGTGCGGTAAAAGGTACTTGTGTCTTCATCCTAAGAGTGGCATCATAGTGCTGATTTATATTTTTGTTGTCGCATTTTATTTCAGATCTCAGCACTCAATCAATTAGCTCCTAACCCTCTTTATATTGTGGTAGTTATTGCCCTAGTTCATAGTTGAATATTCTCAAGGCATTTGAAGTTTGGCTACTCCATTGGCACTGGTCTATCTAACCATATACCGGGGTGTGTGTTTTGGAAGTGACTTGTATCGTAAGCTACCCCGAGATATTGTATAGGTTTGTTTCCGTGGATTAGGATACCCCCCGTGGCTTCAAGGAGTTGGCCTAAAGTGAAGGGGAAACGGTGCTAACGTGATAGTGGTGTGTTTCCCGTGATGTGCTTATCCCCATCAGCACCTCTACAAAGGCTGCTAGTTTGGGTGGTAACAACCCCAACAAGGAAGATGGTTAACTTGAAGAGGATCCTATAATAATCATTACACTACAAGAAGCCACAAAGCTTATGTGAACCTACGTGATCCTAGAAAAGTCTATGCAAATCTCGAAGATCTCTACAAATGTATATACAAGAAATTCTCTTGACACACACCTTCAAAAGTTTCAACAAACTCAGTTGGATTCTAATAAACACTTCATGATTTTTTTCTATGGCCTAAATTAGCTTTGATCACATGTGGTGTTGTTACATTGATTATAGCAAGTAGTTCAGGCTATTCAAGAAACCATCCAGTTACAGGATAAGTGGCCTTGAGGTCATGACACATGATAAGAAAAACAAAATATGCTACTTTTCTTGCTAAATTTTAATAAAGCCTTATATCAATAGCAACATAGTACATTTTACATCAAGCACGAGAAAGTTGACCAAGATAGCAAACTGTCGTATGCAATTAAAGTTGGCATTGTATATACACATTGTAATCTACAACCTATCCAAGTTTTGCTAGTAAACTAACCACATTTAAGAAGGTTCATAGGCTCCACTATTGTAAGTATTTTAAATATCAAATAAACAGAAAAAAAAATGGCAAACATGTCAATTCAAGGACCAATTAATCTATAATTTTAGAAGGAAAAAAGCTTTTTCTTTTATTTTTTTCCCAATGGGATATTCAAAATTTCAAACCTCTTCCAAAATTTTTGACCACAGCGATTTCTTTTTTAGATTCTTCACATGCTTTTTTTGGCTTTTTAACTCACTCCTCAAAATTGCAAGGCCTTCTCCTACAAAAAAAAAAAGAGAAAACATGTTTGAACATCATTTCTACTAATAAAGACTATTTCCCTCCTTAAAATGGGACTAACATTCAAAGTCAAACCCTGATACTGCAGGCTAGAATGTAATTCATCATCATATTAGGAGTAGCCTCAAACCAAATTAGTTGCTACATAAAAGAAGTGATGGATTGCTAAACATAAAATTATTGAGATATTTGTATAACAATAACGACCAAGGCAAAAGAAAACTATATAAATTTAGGCAAATGCTGTGAATAAAAGATGGCTCCCAGAATTTAAAATGGACTTAATAGGTATCTAAATTTAGTTTGGGACAGTGTATGGAACGTCCAATTAATTCTGTCATAAAAAAATCTCTACAAAAACTTGCTATAAAAATCAAGTATTTTTAATCAATATGAAGGAATTAAAAAGAAAAATCTAAACCATGACATAAGATTATGATTTCAATTAATGCTCAAAACAAGTATAGTGACATGAAAATAACATGGGAGCGTCCATGTAGTTGAAACAAAGAGAGGTTACACATTACATTGATTCTATTAGGACATAGAATATTGGAGCATACTATTCAAATAAATTTATTTTCTGCCCTGGCAGGGACCTTCAATTCTAGTTAAAGACTCGAAAATTTGAGAACCTCAAATTTCTCTAACATAATAGATTTTGAACTGGGAATTCCTTCTATTACACTTGAGCCAAAAGACAATTACACTCAAATCCATAATCAAGAGAACATAGTTCACAACAAATTAATGATCGGATGCTCTTCTTAGTAACTACATGATATGTATATTTCAGTTTATAGTGCCTTCTAGATTGTTGGAAAATATCAATACACAAAATTAATGTCATGAGTCTTAATATTTTAGAAGGCAATCAATTAATGTAATATGTTGTGGGCTAAAAAGTTTTTATTAAGTGTAGAGTAAAAATTATTGAAAAAGTGTCACATGAGGGGTCAAGCGAGAAGATAAGGTCCAAAAAACATGAAATCATGAAAGATACATCAAGTAATGTGAAGCACCAAAAGATGTAATATCTGAGTTAGAAACGTATGAGTTATTGTCTATAAACATATGAAAGATAAAGTGTGGAGACTAAGAGAGTAAGGACCTGTAATTATAAAATTGTACCTAAAATGTCGCAAATGCAATATTTCTTCTCTCCAATCTCTGCCTTCATTTTTTGTTATTGTGTTTATTGTAATTTGTAATTTGTAATTTTTCTCCAATGATCCTAGGAATAGTCAATGCATGATCATTCAAATTTTACAACATGCACAAAGAGCTGAGTTCATTGCAGATGAAGATCACTGCCCATGGAGCATAAATCAAGTCGCCATTGCAGTCAAGATAGGCAAGTAGATCGAGAGTTTAGGAACCACTACATCTTTTCTCACAAAAGAATAAAAAAATATTCACTCCCTAAAGTTATGTTCAAATGTATTGAAATTTGAAAGTGCTTATGAAGCACTTAATTGTAGGTCATGCGACTAAAGGAACTAAAATACATGGGCTAACTTAGAAAACCTAAAAGTTCACTTAAAAATAGTAAAGGGGCAAGAAAAACACAATTCACTTTTAGAAAAAACAAAAGATTAGTAAGAAGTGGGAGTCTTTTAAAACTTAAATAAGATTCAAAAAATAATGAGGGAACAATGACATTTGTTTTTGTAGTTCGACATCTCTGGTGACAAGGAGAAGAGCAGCCCAGTGATCCTGATGAAGAATAACTGCGTTGCCTCTTTTGGGTAAGTAAAAGAAATATATCATCACCATCTATACAATAGTTCATTCTCATCAGGTAGACCTGGTATCAACATGACTTGGGCCTGACTTTTAGACAATTTGGCAATTTTGCATGAATCAGATAACATTTGTACTACATTAATAAAGCCTTCCATGACATATATACTGATTTGCAAACAATTGACAATGTCAAGACTGATATACTAAATTTCTCATATAATGGTTTAATGCTCTCTAAGATGACATGACTAAAAGGAAGATAAAAAGTAGAAGCAATTATTCAAATAACTAACTGATGTTCTAACTAAAAAACACGAGATTGTTGAGCCTTCAGTTCTTCATTCCAGCTTCCTCTTCCTACCTCAATTGTCGACTACTCTGTCTTTTGTTGATGACATCTTGTCATGATTGATAAGTTCTAATAGGTCTTCTTTGATATCATGAGGTACATGTTTTGGCCACATACCATTCCCAACTTGAACTCCAATATGAGCATCAGGACCCATATTTCCAAGACTCCCCACAGCCATGTTAGCATTGTGTTTCATAGTGGTAAATACTAAAGAGATTTATTAATTCTTTGATCTCTTGAATCAATCAAAAATATCTCTTTGCCCCAAACTAAAGCAACACTAGGGGGTAAAGTAATTGTTGGAGGGTCTATTGAAGTTGGTAAAGAAATGGAGGCTTCTTCTAGAAATAAATTTGCCATACGGACCATTAACAAAAATGTATAATATGCAACTCCTGAAAATGCAGGTAATGCTATCACAAGACTTTACTATTTAAATGTCATTTCCGTCCATGTTTCCCTTTCTTCTTTTTATAACAAGATATTCATGGAGGTATTAGTTGTAAGAAATCCACCAAGTGAAAAATATACTTTGCATATCATGGTTGGAAAAACATGTGCCCATGATTAGATTGTAGATCGATGCGAGACAAATTGGGTGAGAAAATGGTGCTGCATGGGTGGATTGACATTAATCCATAGCCATCTATTTATATCTTTGTTACATTTTCAACAGGATCCTTCTTCCTTCAGGGTGTTCATTATTCTAGAAAGCATAAAGTACTAGAGAAGCAGAAGGAAGCCCCTTTGCTTTAGAGAATGTGCAGTCATATTTATTGAACCTCATGTGTGCTCGCATTGAGCAATGCTCTAAAGAACATCAGTAAGATTGGATGGATCTTGATTTTCACCAAAGATGTTAGGGATGTGCATTTTTATTCTCTTAACTCAGCATATGAAATTACAGCCAATAATTTACTAAACTCAGAAATTTATACTAGCTGATATAAATCTGAAAATTATGCTAATATACTACAGCTGAGTTCTATAACAGCAAAGTAACAGCAGAAGCATACACAGAACCAAGCACAAAATACACATGGACACCAGATATACCCTGGAAACCCCAGTGTGGGAAAAACCAGCAAAGAGGGGCTTTATTGGCTTCAGAGGAAAGAGAAATTACAGAAGAAAAAATCAGACTTTCTTCAGCAGAAATCAGCTGACATATCAGCAGAAAAAAACCCAGCCAAGATGAGGCTGTATGGCCCGGTAGTGTACGGCTTGTACTGCCCAGTACTGTACGGCATGTACGGCCCTCCTTGCTCAGAAATTCAGCCTGTACGGCCTCTGATTTTCTGCCTTCTTCTACTCATGTAGCACGGCCAGATTTGGCCCTCTTCCTTGCCGCTGTATGGCCTCTTTTCTGGCTGGTGATATTTGTTGTACAGCCCTGCTCTCCCTTGCAGATTTGTCCCAGCCAAGGCGCCCCCCTTCAGCCCTGCTCTTGCCCTCTTCCTCAGCCTAGCGCCCTCCTTCAGCCCTTCTCTTGCCCTCTTCCTCAGCCTAGCGCCCTCTTCCCCTCTCACTTGCTCAGCTCACAAATGAGAATGTTGTGTATCCCTCACACCCTCAGCCCCTCCTTTTATCCTTCAATCAGCCACCTTGCTGCCATGATGTGTGCCTAGCCATCCCTTCAATGGCTAAGATTGAGCCACCTTCTTTGGGCTGGACCCCACACTCCACTAAGTGTAGCACCCCACTTAGATAGGGTCCCACAAAGCACTCAGCTGGGCACCCCCCTTTTCCTGGGCGCCACAATCCACTCAAGACTGAATTTTTGCTGATTGCCTAAGTTAGACTTAGGCTGAGATAAATAAGGCTGATCTGGGCCTTTTAATGTGTCCATCAGTTAGCCTAGGACACATAGGCATAGCTGAGACACCTACCGAGCTAAAAAACTAACAGTGCAGATGTCTATTTGCAACTATGATACCTCCCTTGTTATTTACAGTTCTCATGCAAGGAAGGCAATCCTCAACCCCAAAAATAAGAGATATGCCAGTCATTTATTTCATCAAAGAGGATGATTGGGGTGCATGAGGCCTTTCAGAGTCCAGACTATGGTGTTATCTAGTGATAGTTCTAGGTGGGGAGAGCTGATGACAAATGAGAGCAAGAGTGAAGCAGGGTGTTAAATTGGTGGCAGACAAGTAGAGCATTCAATAGCAGAAATTGTTAGGTTGACAGTAGATACAATGAACATTTATTAAAATATATTAACAACTTTGATCTTACTTTTTACATTGTTTATCTGACTTTATTAGTTATATACATATATTACTCTTCATGTTCTCTTTTTAATAAGTAGATTATTCATTTCACTTAAAAGAAGATAGAAGAGGATTTTGTTTAAATGTTTTTTACAACTGTGTTGCCAACTATAAATTGATTGGCACTAGTAAAAAGCACACAAAGTGAAGCATTGTCCGAGGATAGAAAGAACCTCCCAGTATGGCTTCACTGTCAGACCCCAATGGGTGATTCTATTTATCATTGTTCCATGGGTTGTAATCTTCCCAAGTATCCTCTCTAGAGGTTGGGTTGTGTGCCATCCTAATTTGTAATTTATTCACCAGCGGTGTTTGGTCATGCTACAGTACTTCACTGTCAGACCCCAATCAGTGATTTTCTTTTCCACTCCTGTGGTGGTTGCAATCTTCCCAAGTTTCCTCTCTAGAGATTGGGATGTGTGCGGTCCTAATTTGTAATTTATTCACCAGCGGTGTTTGGCCATGCTACAGTACTATAAGAAGTTAGAGGTTGATTTTAAGTTTTGCCAGATATAATGGCAGAGTCTGGAGATTATAACTATTCCTTGGGAGTCCCATCACCAAAACAGTATTGCCTGTGGATATTAGCTCTCTAGTAAAGAGGGCCATGCATGTGAGTTATTAAAAAAAACTTACAATTACTTACGATTGAAAGCTTTTCCAGTCATGAAATCAGCAGTGCTATCAGTCTATTTCATAGCAAACTTAGTTGTAAAAGATCAAAGATTTATCTCTCTCAATTTTGATTATCTCTATTAATAAATTGTTGAAACTTGAACCCCAACACAAATCTCAGGATAGCCACAATCGAATTGTCCCATTGAGATTCTCAAACCAAGTTATATGTGGAAGCATACATAATCTGTCAATTATAAAGGTGTCTGAGATGTACAAGGAATGATCAAAGTGAAATAGTAACATTTGGTGAACAACATTATCTGTTTCTTATCTTTTTTCTTCTTTTTGTGAAATGCTTCTTATATTTACAGCCACACCCACATAGGGTGTGGCAAAAATAATAAGCTTAGCGGAAAAAGATAGAATGCTCCTCTATCTTAATTGCAATTACCTCTGTTCATGAGATGTTGAAACCCCTATCAGAATGTGATGAGAACATTAATGATTAAACTAACCCATAAGAAATCTCAAACCATGTGACATGTGGAGGCATGCATAACTAATGAACCATCTTACTTCTTGATATGGTTGGGGTATATATATAATGTCCTTTATAATCCTATTCATTTACTGATGGAGATCTTGGCAGTGTTATTTAGTAGGTTGTGTTGCATGGGAGTTGAGCATTTAATAGAAATCTCTCTATTTGAAGCAAGCTCGGTCTTGGACTCAACAAAAACTTAAAAGACCATAACAAAATCTCAACATAGTGAAAAATATATAAAATATTCAAAGTTTGACATAAGACAATTCGATTCCATAAGAATTGGTCTATTTAAACATCGAAATAGTCATATGCTTCTGTAAATAGATAAATAATTGTAGACATGGTACCTCAATGATAGTTTACAGGTTGAATCTCTGAAAACTGATAATGTACAAAGTTGATAGCAGATTATTTACAATTATATAACAAATTTTTCCTTTAAATATTTTTTTCTTTCTGCTAATAGTTTCATAGGTATATAGATTGCAGTTACATGACACAGAAATTTCCCTTGTATATAACAATGTTTCCTTTACATATTTTTCTTTCTACTAATAGTTTCATAAAGTACATAGACTGTAATTACATGATACAGAATTTTCCGTTGTATATTTTTCTTTCAGCTGATATGCACTCTCGAGTCTCTCGAGTCTCTGCTATCAATTTTTAATAGTATCAGTTATAATTTTCCAACAGCCTTCATGCACCAGACTTAAAGGACAAACTGCAAATTACATAACACAAACATTGAAAGAGAAACCACTAGTGAGTTTGACCACTTCACATTGTTTCCAAATTGACCTAGTTTTTGACTCACGAATTTGTCTGATTTTGACCAAGAATTGACTAAGCATGGCAACTTTCACAACAGGTTGGTGAGCCATGTCAACTCATAAAGTTTCTTGAATAACCAACAGATGCCCTGAAGCAAAGGAGTGCATCAAAGTCGTAGTAGGTAGGATGTCTTCAAATAGCTTTCTTCAACATCCACATACAAACACCAAGGTTGTTCAATATTTCTTTTCAGTTGGGGGATGGAGGAGGAAAGCTTAATGTTGCTAATTGTCAACAAGTATAGAGAATCTATATTGGAAAATTTTGAATGAATATACATTGGAATTCCCATGATCAAGATATGGAGAAATATTGACAAATATAGCAAATGCTATCATAAAAAATGAAGGCAGATATTGGAGAGAAACACTTCATTTTGAAATTTTTGGTACACTTAACATTTTACACTTACAAGGATTTGTTCTCTCGATTCCCCTGTTTCCCCTTTCATATTTTTATAGACTTGAGCTCAGGTAAGGGCCTGAAAGGTCAACCCAATAAGGTCCTGTTCAATTCTTCTAATGAAGAGTTGACTTAACTAATACATTGCATCCTTTGGTGGCTCACGTCCCTTAACATTTTTAACAATATGATGCTGTACATTCCTCGAAGTTTTTCACTTGAACTCTTATTTGACACTTGCAGACTCATTTTAACCCTACAATTAATAATAGAGACTCTTGGACCCATAACATATTACATCAGTTACTGACCTTCCAAATATTAGCACTTATGACATAAATATTGTATATTAATACTTTCCAACACTCCCCCTTAGCAACATGCTAAATTATTCAACCCTCCCACTACAACTAACGTCCAACAATTGTCAATTGGGTCTAGCCCGGACGGTTGAGAAGTTGTCCTCACTGCCCAGGTTCGATTCCCGTAAGTGACATGCTGGGATCTTAATAAGTATATTGTTGTAACAGCATTGAGCCCTGTGTTGACAAAACCTCAAGCTTATGCAGAATCCAGTTTACCCTGGCCCCTGGGTACCATCCTCAGAATGAAGGGAAGCACCCGGTGGGTTTCCCCAGGATGTATATTTCACTAAAAAAAGCAAACATCCAATAATTGAAAAACATCTACTCCCCTTGCAATTAGGCAGTCCAACAATCTGTTAAGGAAGGAACATTATTGGAACTACATGCAATTTCTCCTAGATATACTGGAACTCCCTATCTGTGCTCCGACAATAGTTTGCCATCTCTTTTGTTAACAAAAGAAAAATCTGTAGATTGTCTAGGGCTACAAATTCATCTAAGCATAACCTTTAATGAACACCCCTAAAGATTCCCTACTAATGCTTGGAGGCTACCAAAGTTTCTTTCTGTTGGTTACCTTTCTAAATATGCCTTATTAGTTTAATCTTTATCTTGGTTAGATTTATCAGAGACTTGACCATGGCCACTCTAAAACAACTTATCATTATCAATAGTGACACCAGAATTTTATTCACTCGATAACTCAGAACTCCAAGTTGGTTGGCCTTCTCCAATGTTTCTCTTAAGCTTAATTTTTATGGAGCTTCTAAGGGTAATCCTGAAAAAAGCTAGAATTAAGGTCTAGTACGACATAGCTAGGGAGATCCGATTACTTTTGCAGAAAATATAGGAGAAGCTTCTAACAATTTTGTGCAGGTACTTGTAGAGAAGGAAGGCCTTAAGATAGCCTTAAGCCTAAATGTGTGAGAGTTTATTTTGAAAGGTGATTCAAAACTATCATTAAATAAAGTTATGAAACCTAGTAATGAGGAAAGAATTAAAGAGATCAAAGAATTAATAAATCTCTTTACCACTATTAAACGTATCCATGTATCCATTTTGCTAAGTTACCAGGATTCAGATCCGTATCAGTTTTTTGAAAAGCCAGGATACAGATACGGTGGGGAAACGGCAAGTACAAATAATATAAATATATTTTTAATAATAAGTATAGTTTTTAATATATAAATGACCTATACTTAAAATTTATATAAATTTTAAGTATAGGTCATTTATATATTAAAAACTATACTTATAAAGTAACTATATTAAAAACTTTATAAAGTATCTATGTTTTATCTAGTATATACTTTATGCTAGTTATATACTTCATGTTTTATAATGGTATATACTTATGTTTTATACTAATATATACTTTATATTTATCYATGTAACAAAGTTTTATCTAGTATATATTTTATACTAGTTATAAACTTTATCTTTTATACTAGTAAATATTTTATATTTATCTATAGTATATACTAAGTATAGATATGTATTTTCTATAGTATATAATAAATATAGATATTTACCTATGAAGGTCATTTAAAGTATCTATATTATAAACTATATTAAATATAAATATAAAGTATCTACATTAAAAACTTTACTTTATATTGAAAACTATGCACTAATAGGATCCGTAACTTTACTTTATATTAAAAACTATGCACTAATAGGATCCGTGGATACAGTTTTTTAATATAAAACTTTATCGAACTTTGATCATGGGCTGGGCATCTACACTGGGAAGCATACATATTGAATGGAGGAAGCGACAACGGTGCCACCTAATAATTCCGTTGCTTTTCGAAGTCCGGGGAACCAATTAATCAAATATCACAACAATCAACTTTCACCTTGGGATTACACGACGGCTACTAACAGTTTTTGGAATTTTTTATTGCGACAGACTTTCACATGTAGCGGATCTTAGGCGGATCCGGATCTGGATCCGTTTCGGATTCGGGGATCCACGGATCCAGTCCCCAAGCCTGACGGATCCGGTAACATAGCCACTTTGCAAAACTGGAACCAATTGTGTGACCCACCACTATTCTTCCCTTTGTTTTCTGATATTTTGGTCATATATTGAAGAAGAGATTTTTCAGTTTTAAAGGATCTTTTACTTATTCTTAATAGGATTTTGGATGGGCAGAAATTTCCAACAGTTCCAATTCCAGCTACACTTCCACTTCTTGTTGCAATTACTAGTATTTGGCTTTCTGCTTTTTCACTATAAGAAGAGAAGAGACTTATTTTGCCTTTGAGAACGAGATTTTGCTCGAATGGAGGGTTTCGGAAGTCTCGGGTGTGGTTGAAACTAGAGTTTCAGAAAGGGAAATGATAAATCATAAAATTAAACAATCTGAAATTTGAAGAGAAAACCTAAAAATGTGAAAGGGAAATCTAGAAAAGCAAACATGTACTCCTCCCAAGTTCCAACTTAAAACCTTATATTCCAAGCTGCAAAATGCTCTTCCAACCTCCAAAAATGCTATTGTTGCTCAAAACCATCATTGATCTCCTCGATTCAAACACTCTTAATTTTCTAAGTTGTACCTTTAGAATTATTTAAACTTAATTTGTTTCAAAAACATATAAACCTTCACAACTTTTAAATCGGACACACAACTCTAATTTGAAATTTATAGAAAATTAAGACCTTGCTTCTAAACTTTTTGGATCATTGTTATTCTCAGTACACATTTGTCAGTTAACTGAAACAACTGCCAACAGTCACATATGGACCATACCAAGAACCAACGTTGAACCTGCTCCGATACCATGTTAATTTTTGGAGTGCACACACATACAAATGAAACACACAATAATTGAGAGGAAATTAAATGTCTTATAATACTACTGCAGCAAATATAACACACGGCCAGTCCAAGGTAGGTTGTCTGCGAATTCATACACGTACCACTCTCTCACTTAAATCATGTCACTACTGTTGAAAAACTGATGCATGTAGGTAAATTTAAAAAATTTACAGCATACAACCAACATACCAATACATCTGCATATATGAGGATCACTGAAAGTGAGACAATCACAGAGAGAACACAAGTATACCCTGGGAAACCATCTTGGGGTAGAAAACCCAGCCAAAACTTCTCTTTAGATTCTTCAACAAAATACAATACCAGTACAAGACTTTAGAGTAACTAGCTATAACTCAGAGGGCTGAAACAATACCTCTATTTCAGCACTTACAAACTTCACAAATAGCTAAACTAAAACTTACAGCAACAGCTTGAAAAAATCACCAAAAGGTAACTAACTTTCCTTCTTGTTGTAGCAGACTTATGGCAGATTTAACATAGTATTTGTAGAAGCCTTATATCAGCAAGGAACAACAGAAGACTTCAACAAGAATAGAGTGCTTGTATCAGCAGTATACTTCAACAACTAGCTGCCATATACCAGCAGAAGTTTCCAGTAGATATCAGTCATATACCAGCAAAATACTTCAGCAAATAGATGCCTTGCCTCAGTAGAAGACTCCAGCAAAACAAGGTATCTAAATGTTAAGTGAATGCCCCTTTTTATAGGTTGGTTTGGATGCCCTAAGCAGCCCCCTATGAATGTATGACAGTTGTATAACAGTTGTCATACCTTCCCTCCTTTGGCTGCCAAGAGTCACCTCCTAATGTTCCCAAGTGCCACCTCCTAAAGCTCCCAATAGCCACCTCCTAATGCTCCCAAAGGTCACTTCCTTTGTCTCTTCTAGAGGCTGCCCTAAACTATTGTCTTAGGATTGTATGACAGTTGTATAACAGCTGTCATACCACCACCCTAAGCAGCCCCCCTAAGCTTGCCACTCCAACCACCCTAAGCAGCCCTCTTAAGCAGCCTCCCTAAGCTGGCCACTACAACCGCCCTAAGCAGCTCTCTTAGAGGTGCTATGAGGTTGACACATGGCATATGGTTGTCTTGGCATAAGGTTGACACTTGTCATGTGTGATGCTTGACATAAAGTTAACACTATAGCAAAACTTTATTTACATGGTTAGTTACAATAGGGAAAATAGCTTCCAAAGCTATATAATTCAACACTCCCTCTTAGTAAGGAAGGTATTTTCCTAGTACCAACCGTTACATCCATTTGTCTTTACTTGGCTATTGACTTGTTGATCCATGTAGAATCTGTTCATTAAGAGAAACTTTGTATCCATAGCTAGCACTGGGATCAGTAGCATCTCTAGTGAGCACACTGATGTCATTACAGGATTTGTATTCACTTAGTTCACCAAGAATTGTCCTACTAGCCATATGCTAGAGGAAGCTATACAGTTCACCAAGAACTGTCTAACTCAATGCCAATCCTTTTTCATACTGGATGAGTAATCTTAGAGCCAGTCCTTTTTCATACTGGATAAGAATAAGATAGAATAGCCCACATCCTACCTGTAAATGACTTGCCCCGCTACTGTCACCAGAATCCCATATGCAGCTCCTTACTCCCTCTTACGAGGGACCAGTCCAAGTTTTTCTCTGAAGTACTCAAACTTCACCTTTGATAGAGATTTGGTTAGCACATTTGCAACCTGCTCATTGGTAGCCACATAATGAAGCTTAACTGCTCCCTTTTCTACCACATCACGAATAAAATGATACTTGATTCCAATATGATTTGATTTGTCATGAAACACGGGGTTGACTGACAACTTTATGCAACTATGATTGTCACAGCAGGTACTAGTAGCATCTAACTCAATATCAAATAATCCTGAAAGTAATTTCCGTAGCCATACAGCTTCAGTACATGCTAAACATGCTGCGATATATTCTGCCTCAGCTATACTGAGTGCAACACTGGTTTGCTTCCTGCTAAACCATGAGATCATACCTGATCCCAAACTAAAACAACATCCTAATGTACTCTTATGATCTATGACACTACCAGCCCAATCAGAATTAGAGTATCCCTGTAGTTTGAACTCACAATCTGCATCATACTTGATACTATACTCAATGGTACCTTTCAAGTATCTCATCACATGTTTTGTTGTGATCAAATAAACATGTTTGGGTTCAACCATATACTGACTCAAAGTGTTCACAACAAAACATATGTTCGGCCTTGTGTTCATTAAATACATCAACGAACCAATCATTTGCATATACAAAGTGGCATCCACTATCTCTGATGAAGTATCATATAATAACTTTGGATTTGTCGTCATAGGTGTATAGTCATAGATTTACAATCCATCATTCCAAATCTCTTTAGAATTTCCACAGCATATTTTCCTTGACTAAGACAAATCTCACCTGGATTCTGCCACACTTCCAAACCTAGGAAATAGTGCATTTGACCCAGATGCAATCAGTGATAAGCTTTTCATTTCCTGTTAGAAACAGATCATCCACATACAATAGTAAGATCACCTAATCGTCATTCTCAATCTTATTGTATCCAGGGACATATACTCTATATGCCTTTGATGTTTCGTTGTATCCGACAAATATACCCTTCTTACCTGAAGGATCCAACTTTGTCCTTTTGTCCTTGGGAATATGAATATACACTGGACAACCAAATATCCTTAAATGACTAACCTCTGGAACTTCTCCAGAAAACACTTCTTCTGGAGTTTTATTTTCAAAAACTTTATGAGGACTTATGTTCTATACATATACAACAATCCTTGTTGCTTTTGCCCAAAGGTACATTGATAAGTCTTGATCATGAATCATGGCTTTAACTGCTTCCATCACTGATCAGTTCTTTCTTTCTGCAACACCATTTTGTTGAGGATTGTATGGAGTAGAAAGCTCCCTCTTAATCCCAGCTTCTCTACAGAATTCCTTGAATTCACCAGATGTGAATTCTCCTCCGTTATTGTATCTTAAAACCTTTATTTTTCTCTCAGAAAGATTTTCAACAAGAGCTTTAAATTCCTTAAACTTACTAAAGACTTCATCATTATTCTTTAAAAAATAAATCCAAGTTTTGCAAGAAAAGTCATCAAAAACAGAAACATAGTAAACATACCCGCTGAGTGAAGTGGTTGACATAGGTCCACACACATCTGAATGAATTAGATCCAGAACTCCTTTTGCTTTACTGTCACTGCTTGGAAAAGGCTTTTTCACGTTCTTTCCTTGTGCGCATCCTTTGCACACACCATCATGGAACACCTGAATTTTTGGAAGGCCTTTCACCACCTTGCTGACAACTGGCAAGGTTTTATAGTGAATATGAGCGAACCTTCTATTCCACAGTTCACATGGGTTTATAGTACTGCGTACTAAGGCTTGATCTATCTTTCCTTTTAACTTGTATAACCCATCTTCATGTATACCAATTATAACAGTATCATCAATATTCTTTCCTCTCGACCACATAAGAACTTGGCCATCGACAAAAGCTACTCGGAATCCTTTCTCTTCCAACCCTGAAATAGATAGGAGGTTCTTTTGCAGACCAGGTACATATAAAACATTTTCCATTTTCAAATTTTTTCCTGAATCTAAGCTGTAAAAAGCATTCTCTATGCCCTTAATAGGATAGGAAGAGTTATCACCCAATCTCACCTAATGAGAATAATCTTTTTTAGTCATATTTGAAAAAGAGTCTTTAAAACCAGTCATGTGCCTGGAGGCACCACTATCCACAAGCCATGTTTCATCATCATAATTTACTGAATTAGTAAGAGTTGCCACCAACACATACTCTTCATCTGAATCTTATTTTCTTTCTCTCTTGAAATCAGGTTCATCATCTTTAGCAATATGAGCAGGATGTCTTTTGTTTTTCCTCCTTTCTTTGACTTCTTTTATGATAGGACAATCTCTGGCAAGATGTTCCATCTTTTCACAACAGAAATATTTGAGTTTAAAATAGTCTCCCTTACCTTTCTCAAATTTCTAAAACTTCTTCTGTGGAGGATGATTTTCCTTCTTTTTCTTTCATTTCCTGAAATGAGCTGCAAGAGCTTGATCTTCATCATCACTTAGCTTTTCTTCTCTTGCTCCCAGTCTTTCTTCTTCTTGGACACAATCTTCCCATAGCCTACTAAACTTTGTTAACTTACTTCTTGAATAGATTCCGCTTATGAAAGAGTCCCATGACTTCGGAAGTCCATTCAGAGTAGTCATTACTAACTCAGCATCTTCAACTGAGTCATCGATAGCTATAATTTGTTCATTAATCTAAGAAATTCTTGTAAAGAAGGCATGAATAGATTCAAACTTCTGCATCTTTACATTTTTGAGTTGAGTCCTCAAAGCCATCTTCATGTTTATGTTCCTTCCTTCATATAGACGAGATAGAGCATCAAACATCTCTTTGGGAGTCTTCACGGATGATACATGAGGAATAAGATGGTCTTTTATAGAATCTACAATAATTATCTTTGCCCTTATCAGATTCTTCATGTACTTACCTTTAGCTTCTTCTTCCTCAGGTTCTCCAACCTCTTCCATAACATAATTTGATAAGTCATTTTCTTCCAAAACAAGGGATATTCTGTACTTCCATGCTCTAAAGTTATTAGGTCCCTCAAGTTTCTCATCAAGCTTAGTGCTTGACATCATCTTGTCCTTGTTCTTTACTTCCTTCAAAAACTGAAATACGGTAGTTTCTTTCACAAATCTAATAACTCTCTGCAGAAATGGCTTCTTTCAGGGAAGCTCTAATACCATGTTGAAAAGCTTATGCATGTAGGTAAATTTAAAAAATTTACAGCATGCAACCAACATATCAATACATCTGCATATATGAGGATCACTGAAAGTGAGACAATCACAGAAAGAACACAAGTATACCCTGGGAAACCCTCTTGGTGTAGAAAACCCAGCCAAAACTTCTCTTTAGATTCTTCAACAAAGTACAATACCAGTACAAGACTTTAGAGTAACTAGCTATGACTCAGAGGGATGAAATTATACCTCTGTTTCAGCGCTTAGAAACTTCACTAATAGTTGAACTAACACTTACAGTAACAGCTTGACAAAATCACCAAAAGATAACTAACTTTCCTTCTTGTTGTAGCAGACTTATGACAGCTTTAACATAGTATTTGTAGCAACCTTATATCAGCAAGGAACAACAGAAGACTTCAGCAAGAATAGAGTGCTTGTATCAGCAGTATACTTCAACAACTAGTTGCCATATACCAGCAGAAGATTCCACTAGATATCAGTCATATACCAGAAAAATACTTCAACAAATAGATGCCTTGCTTCAGCAGAAGACTCCAGCAAAACAAGGTATCTAAATGTTAAGTGAGTGCCCCTCTTTATAGGTTGGTTTGGCTGCCCTAAGCAGCCCCCTATGAATGCATGACAGTTGTATAACAGTTGTCATACCTTCCCTCCTTTGGCTGCCAAGAGTCACCTCCTAATGTTCCCAGAGCCACCTCCTAAAGCCCCCAAGAGCCACCTCCTAATGCTCCCAAAGGTCACTTCCTTTGTCTCTTCTAGAGGCTGCCCTAAACTGTTGTCTTAGGATTGTATGACAGTTGTATAACAGCTGTCATACCACCACCCTAAGCAGCCCCCCTAAGCTTGCCACTCCAACCACCCTAAGCAGCCTCCCTAAGCTGGCCACTACAACCGCCCTAAGCAGCCCTCTTAGAGGTGCTATGAGATTGACACATGGCATATGGTTGTCTTGGCATAAGGTTGACACTTGTCATGTGTTTGATGCTTGACATAAAGTTAACACTATATCAAAACTTTATTTACATGGTTAGNTACAATAGGGAAAATAGCTTCCAAAGCTATATAATTCAACAACTACAATATCTATAACACCCTATTATAGTTACAGTGGTTTAACCACATAACACTCATTAATTACATATTGTTCACATCTTACTAACATTTAACATTAAATGATCAACGCACATACACGTGTATACATATTATATGTATATTCGTGTGTTAGCATTATTCTAACAAAAACTACAGTTGACGTGTTATGAATGAAGGGTTTCAAAGAACGGTCTTCAAGAAGGTTTCTCAAACCTTGAAAAAACTTGAAGAATTAAATTCCAGACTTTTAATGCATATAATATGCATTTAGTCATACCCTAACACATGACACAAAGGGACTACTCAAAACACCCCAACTAACCTCAATGCACTCTCTATTTCCCAATGTCAAATAAACAAGCAAATACATGTACTTTGTCCTGATAAGCCAAACAACATCTCAAGAGTGAGGGCACCACGCCTCAAACCCTCCTAGAGACCTGATAGGATCTCAATCTATTCTACAGGTATATGCATTACTGTATTTGGTCAGATGCAAGCTATTAATACTATGACAATTACGAGACAAGGTGTTCTGTAAATACTCCTCTGCAATCTTTTTGAACACCAATACATATCCTCTGGAATCATCCTTACAAATAACAATCATAATAATTTCATTACAGCAGCAGGTTATCACAACCAATGGAATATGGTTGCACCTCCCACTTACTACCATACAGCCATCAGTTGAAGACCTAAATTAGGGGTAAACTTCTATGATCTATCCAATCTGAAAAGCCAATTTTCTACAAAATTTTAAAGACGATAGAGATATGACAGTATGCAGATTGCAAAATAAATAAGTAGATTATAAGATTTAACGTTAAAAACAACAATGGTAATGAAACTACTGGAAACCCCCTTGGAAACCAGAAACTTCGGAGTGTCAGTGATTATTGTCTTCATTTTCTCTAGGCGCAAGAACACAACCATCTTGGAACAGCTCAGTCCTTTGTATCGTCACAAGTAAACTGTAAGGCAATCAACTGAGAAATAACAAAGGCTTCCCTAAGTTTTGGAACAAATAAACACATGAAAGAATAATAATGGATACTGTAAAAATCATTAAATGTAGTTAGAAATGTGCTCTGAGCTAACTGAGGCCTAGAAGCACCCTTATGGGACACTATTTTGCTGGTAAGCTGTCGGATATCATATTGATCGAGGTTGATTCTTGTTAGGCCATTTTAATGTAGGCGTCGACCTAAAGGAGGCCTAGCAGCACCCTTACAAGATACCGTCTGCTGGTAAGCTGTTGGGTATCATATTGATTAAGATTGATTCCTGCTGCCCCATTACAATGTAGGCAGTAGGCCAAAGTTCAAATGACCATAGCATTCTCACAGAATGTTCCCGCCAAACCCATGGCCAGTGACCACTGATGTCAAAAGCATAGCAAGGCCTAGTCGATGGGCATGCAAACCAATATAGAAAAAATGCTTCTTGCTCCAAACAGACTATTTGATCCATGAGGCTTCATAAATGTTAAAATCAACCCATGGTTTAAAAGAAATTGACTCATGAGCCAGACTGCATGGGTCATACTTTTAGGCACTAAGATGCTCTAAAACAAAACATGCAAGGAAACTATGAGAAAGAATGTTTGGAAACACAGTACCAGCTCAACTGCAAAACCTTGGACAGGCTCCTAGTGAAACTAACCACATTATGGAATTCCTGCAGAACCAGCTATATCAGACCACACACTAACTGGGACTTGGTTATTTTTTAAAAGCTACTATGTTATCTTCAAGTACTGTGCCTTCTAGACTAATGTGGAAGTTCTTGAATAAAATAGCTATGCTGTCTTTTTCTTTCAATAAACAGATTCTGTCAATTCTGAAGAATAATTGAAGAAAGTCTAGATGTCAATATCAGACTTCTTTAAAACAAATTCTTGTTATTTTCTAAAATCTCTTCCAATCCACTGTAGAAATTAGATTTTCACCTCTCTGATGCCCATTTGATGATTCCTCCTCCTGAAGTTTCCTTCGATAATCTTGATCAAGTCTATCCAAAGCATGCAATTCATGATACAATTCCTGCAGACCAGAGCTACAAAATTATTCTTCTACAGCTTCACGTGCACGCCGAGTATCTTAATTAAATGATCAAAGTACGAGCCATACAAGAGCATTTCCAAAAGTTACGGAATATTCATAAACAACCGAAGCATATACATTTTACTTCAACTGGCATTAAAAACAGAACTGTTTTGTTCTGTAACAAACACATCACAATAAAGAAAAATGCATCAAACAGAATCACTTTGTCATGAATGCGTGAAATGGGATGTGTTATGAATGAGGCAAACATTAGTCACACATCAAATTTTACTAATTCCAATTGTGGTCAAGTGGTGCGATCATCCGAAATACCTAGAGAGATCCAATTGACTATCACAACAGACTATAATGAGAATAACAAGCTCAAGTGTTCAGCTCGGACAAGTAGAGGCCAAAACCAAAACACATCAAAGTTTAATATTGATAGACTAAATCCGCCAAATGAACTTGGGACTCACACTGAGGAGCGAGGAGCTTCACACCATAGACAAAGGTTTCATTCTCACCGGCTTTTCAAACAACCTTGAGGTAGCCATGGAAGCACTCAGAGGTAGGGCTCAAACTTATGGTAATGTGTGGCGCCAACCCAGTCAAGGTGGAGTAGCCATTCATCTTGATGGTACACTTATGTCCACGTAACCATATTAAAAAACTAAACCCGCCCCCATGATCTCCTTCAGGCCTGCCAATGCCATATATAACCCAACAAACTTAGGATTAATGATCGGGTGTGACCATAGTTATCAAAATCGGTAGATTCAGACCATTTAAAGCCAAAACCAGCACAAACCGGTTTTGGACTGGTTCTTACCCGAACCAGTCCAACCAACTGGTTCACTCTCAAATTGGTCGATTCCATACAACAATGACCCACATGCCAATACCCCTAAAAATCATACAAAGAATTTGTATATAACTTTTAATCTTAATTCTTAAAGTTAATGTTGACATTTAAGGTTACTTGCTTTTACTTTAATTCAAGTAAAGGTAAATACCAACATTTGTCATCAACTTCAATTTTAACATTAAAAGTTAAAGTGGGACACTCGTTAAACTACCCAGATCAGCTTTATTTATCTTTGCCTACGTCTAACTTAGGAAGTCAGAAAATTTCTGTTTGAGAGCCTTGTGGGGCCCAGTCTAGTGGGGCACGTGGCCTTAATGTTTAGTGGGATCCAGCCAAGGAGGGGCACCTCAATCTGAGCCATTGAAGGCTGAACTGGGCACACATCTCAAGGCAGAAAGGGGGCTGAATGAAAAATAAATTGAGGGGCTGAGGGTGAGAGATACACACACTCATTCATTTGAGAGAAGAAGAGGGGTGCTTGGCTGTGAGAGAGGAAGAGGGTGAGCAGCTTGGAGAGGGCAAGTCCTCGGCCAGCTTTGAGCAGACAGTGGAGGTTGTACCCAGGCCATACAGCAGAGAGAGGGCGAACTCAGGGCCACATTCAGCAGTTTTCAGAAGGCCGATTCAAGGCACTTTGAACAGGCAGAATGAGGCCGAATCTGGGCCGAGTTTTCTCAGCAGAAGCAGGCCAATTCTGAGCAGTACGTACCTGGGCCGTACAGACCAGAATCAAGTTGGGTCGTACAGCCACAAGTTGGACCGAATTTTGCTGAGGAAAAGAAGGGAAATTGTTAAGAAATTTATGTATTTTCTTGCTGCTGTAATATTCTCTCAAGAGCCAAAATAAATCCCCCTCTTTGCTGGTTTTCCGCACATTGGGGTTTCCAGGGTATTTCCGGTGTTGTCTATTTTATGTGCTTGGTTATTTGTTAGTTTCTGCTGTGCTATGTTGGTTAAATAACTTAGTTGTAGACTTTTTGCATAATTTCTGAAGTTTATATCAACTAGATAAATTTCAGGGTTAAACAAATTATTGGCATTTAGTTTATGTTGCTGAGTTATAGGAAATTAACATGGTATCAGAGCTCAGCCTCTGAGTCTGAACTATTCAGAAGGAGCCAAGTCATTTGTTATCCAGACCAGGGTGTAAATCAGCAAGGGGACGAGTTACCAAAAAGAGTGTGTAAGTCAGAGCAGCTGACTTAAATGGCCAGTGCAAGCTTGAGATTTGAAGATAAGCTGGAAGGGGCTTCAAACTTCAGTCCATGGAGGGAGCGAATGGGTTTGTTGTTGAAGGAAAATGGATTGTGGGAGTTTGTTGAAGGGAATGTAGTACTTCCAGCGGATCCAGCACATCAACCAGCCCATCTCAAGAAGGATGTGAAGACAAGGAGGATCATTGTTGATGGAGTCAAGGACCACATTATTCCTCATTTGTCTGACAAGAAGACAGCTAAGGATATGTGGGAGGCCCTAGTGAAACTGTACCAGTCTAATAACCAGCGCAGAAAGATGTTGCTTAGAGAGAAGCTAAGAAGCACGAAGATGGCCAAGGGAGAGTCAATGGTTACATACCTCACCAAGTTTACTCAGATCAGAGATGAACTGGCAGTTGTTGGGGAGGTCGTGGACGAGAAAGAGTTGGTGAGGACAGCCTTGAATGGCTTCACCAAGCAGTGGGAAGTGTTTGTCCGAGGAGTGGTGGCTCAGGAGAAACTCCCTGAATGGGAGAGGTTAAGGGATGACTTCACCCAGGAGGAGCTACAAGTTGATTCCTCACAGGCTAGCCAACCAAAGAGTGAAGAGGAGGAGAATGTTGCTCTTTATGCGAAGAAGGGCAGTGGAGGAGGTTTTAGGGACATGAGCAAAGTGAAATGCTTTGCATGTCACAAGACTAACCACTATGCAAGTCAGTGTCCCAAGAAGAAGAAGAAGGAGGAGGCACAAGGAGCAGCATCAGCATCTACTGAGATGGATGATTTTGTTGAGAAATTCGAGGAGGAATTTTCTCTGGTCTCTTTTCTTTCGAGCAGTGGTTTTGCAGAGTGTGAGGAAATTGGGGCATGGATCGTGGACAATGGATCATCTCGCCATATGACGGGGATGAGGTCGATGTTCCTTGGTGTTTCGAAGACGGGCTCAGACTTGCATGTGAGAAGTGGAGCTAGCACCATGCATGTAGTGAAGGGGATTTGATGTGTCAAATTCCAGCTAGAGTTAGGAGGTTCTCTGGAGATGGTCGAGGTGTTGTTTGTTCCAGAGCTGAAGGTAAATCTATTCTTAGTATCAGCCCTGGAGGATGAGGGATATAGTGCGGTGTTCCAAAGGGGACAAGTGCTTCTATATTCAGAGGGAGCGACCTTGGATGCAGCAATAATGCTTGGCATCAAGAGGGTATGATGTACAGGGTGCTAGGACAGCCTGTAGTTGGGTCCAAGGGGATCTTGGATCGTAGATCAATGTCAAAGACTGAGTCTAGTGGACGAGCAGCTTCATCCAAGACTGTCAGCTAGTATGACATGACATTGATGGATGAGGAGAACAGATTATCATATCGGAACGCAGCAAAGTTAGCAAGAAGGTCTTCCAGTTCAAAGGGAGCAGCTACAACAATAGCAGCAGATTTGATGGGGTCAGAGATTGATCTAGGAGGTGACACCTTCCTCGCTAAGAGGGAGTGTTAGTTTTTATAGCTCAAAAGGTGTCTCAGCATGGGCCTAAGTGTCCTAGTCATGCTGATGGACACATTAAACTACCCAGATCAGCTTTATTTATCTTTACCTAATTCTAACTTATGAAGTCAAAAATAATTTGTTTGAGTGCCTTGTGGGGCCCAATCTAGTGGGGCGCATGGCCTTAGTGCTAAGTGGGGTCCAGCCAAGGAGGGGCGCCTCATTCTGACTCATTGAAGGCTAAACTGGGCACACATCTCAAGACAGAAAGGGGGCTGAATGAAAGATAAATTGAGGGGCTGAGGGTGAGAGGTACACACACTCATTCATTTGAGAGAAGAAGAGGGGTGCTTGGCTGTGAGAGAGGAAGAGGGTGAGCAGCTTGGAGAGGGCAAGTTCTGGGCCAGCTTTGACCAGATAGTGGAGGTAGTACCAGGGTTGTACTATGCAGCAGAGAGAGGTCGAACTCAGGGCCACATTCAGCAGTTTTCATAGAGCCAATTCAGGGCGCTTTGAGCAAGCAGAAGGAGGTTGAATCTGGGCTGAGTTTTCTCAAAAGAAGCAGGCTGATTCTGAGCAGGTCGTACGCAGGCCGTACAGGCAGGGCCGTACAGACCAGAATCGAGCTGGGCCATACAGCCACAAGCTAGGCTGAATTTTGCTAAGGCAAAGAAGGAATATTGCTGAGAAATTTCTGTATTTTCTTACTGCTGTAATATTCTCTCAAGAGCCAAAATGAATCCAATGCTTTGCTGGTTTTCCCCACACTGGGGTTTCCAGAGTATTTCTGGTGTTGTCTATTTTATGTGCTTTGTTATCTGTTAGTTTCTGCTATATGCTATTTTGGTTAAATAGCTCAGCTATAGACTTTTCACATAATTTCTGAAGTTTATATCAGCTAGATAAATTTATGGGTGTAACAAATTATTGGCATTTAGTTTCTGTTGTTGAGTTATAAAAAATTAACAGTAAGGACACGAACTCATTGGCACTCACACTAAGAAGATAGAAACTGAGGCGTTTTTCATCTTTTAACACACTCAATAGTTTTTTCAGCATTTCAACATATATGAAGATAGGGTCTTGTGCCCCTTCTTCCTACAACCCTTCTCTTAGGAACTACAGGATTCTAAAATTGAAACCTAGAATAGGAAGAGGTTATTCACTGGTGGAAAATGATTGAAACTTATATGTTTCCCAATGGTGCCAACTTAAGTTGCACGATACAGGGAAACAAAATGCGCTAGAAAAGTGACCCCCAAAAAATTTGGAAATGAGGAAACATGATATATATATATATATATAGAGAGAGAGAGAGAGAGAGAGAGAATGTGCTATTTTAAAAATAGCACATTATATTGAAACTTTGAAAGAAAACATTAAGAATAAAGGAGCAAGAACATTTAAATGACAAACAATGTTCCACCATCACTTATATTGGGGTCTTCATCATTAGTGTCACCCTTTGCCTCTATCTCGATCCTCTAGGAACATCAGTCAACATCACCCAACTTTAATGAAACTGCCTAATCCAAGACTTAAAATATGATAGAAAAAACTTAACATGCCTAATCAATGATTTTGGTTTGAGTGAAGGGTACATTTTTGCTAAGGCCATGAGAGAGGAATTCAACAATCAATACCACCAACATCGAGGTACATAAGGGCTTGGTGCTTGTTACTCTCCAAGTTGCACTAGGATGGACTTGCACTTGAGCCGCCAAAGTTGAACAATTACTTGTTCAAATTCAGAGTTCAGAAGTCCAACGGACCATTATGGCCCTTCTTCTTCTTCTTCTTCTTCTTCTTCATCACACACACACACACACACACATATATATATAGAGAGAGAGAGAGAGAATGTGTTATTTTATAAATAGCACATTATATTGAAACTTTGAAAGAAAACATTAAGAATAAATGAGCAAGAACATTTAAATGACAAACATAAATGACAAGCAATGTTCCACCATCACTTATAATGGGGTCTTCATCATTAGTGTCACCCTTTGCCTCTTGTCTAGTCTTTGCCTCTATCTCAATCCTCTAGGGACATCAGTCAACATCACCCAACTTTAATGAAACTGCCTAATCCAAGACTTAAAATATGATAGAAAACACTTAACATGCCTAATCAATGATTTTGGTTTGAGTGAAGGGTACATTGTTGCTAAGGCCATGAGAGAGGAATTCAACAATCAATACCACCGACATCGAGGTACATAAAGGGCTTGGTGCTTGTTACTCTCCAAGTTGCACTAGGATGGACTTGCAGTTGAGTCGCCAAAGTTGAACAAGTACTTGTTCAAATTCAGAGTTCAGAACTCCAGCCAACCATTATGGCCTTTCTTCTTCTTCTTCTTCTTCTTCATCACACATTTTCTATACCCCCATGGGGGAATTGTAATAACATGAACTAGCATGATGAACTTTGTAAAAGACTTGGCCTCCTAAGACTTGGTCATTAGTACATTACTCTAGAGAGTTTTTTTTTACTTGTTAATTATATCTTGTTGCATAAGCGAGTTATAATTTCTAAGTTTTTTCACTCAATAACCTCCAAAGTTGGAGTATGTCCTACTGGCTAGGCCTTAGTAAGTTGTCTAATGTATATTACCATGCTACTCATCACTCTTGAGTCTTATGGAAATGCCTCAAGTCCCCCTTAGGATTTTTTTAATGTTTTCAGCAAATAAAAAATTTCCCGCAAACGGGATATTTTAATTGTAAATGATGTATAAATTAAATAAGTGGTACTAGGAGGCATTATATGCCTTGGGGATATTCGTTTTCTAACTCAGAATACCCACTTTACCATGTACCACCTTTTTGAGGAAAAATATTGATTTTTACCCATTAAAAATCAATTTCTCTCAAAAAGGGTGAATAAAAAGACAAATAAAAGGAAAAATCAGCAATCCTTAAATCAAGGAAACATGTCTGGGACATGTTTTCCTTGTATCTTTAGTCATCTTGAGTGGCGGCAAGTTGTCTCAAGTGAAAGGCAACTTGATTGGAGTGAGTTGTCATATGGTGGAGATCCCAAGAAGGAAAGTCGCACCTTCCTCATTTGTCACGCTTTTTCCCTTTTACATGTGTGACTTCTCCTTGAGATAACTCGCCCTTCATTGCCTGGCAAACTTG
>ML782567.1:873262-889353 GCA_009831015.1 Picea engelmannii | reverse complement strand
TCACTTTTGACTTAAAACTCCTAAGTCAAAGTGAAATTAGAATCATAAAGTAAAGTACAAGGGTAATAGTCTTCCCCCTTTGTGCTTAGAGACTCATAAGCACATGGGGACCACTTTCCAAGGTATCCAAATCTCAACACCCCCTCCTCTCAAGAAGAAGTTGGAGACTTGGGAAAACGGTGTTGTAATGCTTCTATGCTTTTGGAATTGAAATAAATACTTTGGAGGTTATACCGGTGTATTGTGCAATGTGTGGATGTTCTATGTTCCTTTTATTTATTGAGGTAACTTTAGGCTTGCTTTTCTGCAATTGTATTTCGTTAATTTGTCCTTGAATAACAAGATCTATTAAGCTAGTTTGCATTCTTAAATCTCGTTATTGCTTACATATGTGGTTGAAGATTTCATGTTCATTGATGTTAATTAACATGTTTTCTAGATTCCATCTGTAAGGAGCACCCATCTTTAACGAAGTGTTTGCAGAAATTTCCTAAGTATGCAGGACCTTGGGATTGGAGGAGTGGAGGACTCTAGATTGAATCTCCATCATCTTCAACCTTTTTCTACAGGAACAAAGTCCCTCTACAGTCCACCAAGAAAACTCCATAGCCAAATTTTTCATTCCTTCTAGCAGTTCTCTTTCTTTTCTCCTTTTCAACAAATTTAAAACTTTCTTCCGGTTAATTTTTTATTGGCATGCAAAGTAAACATTTTGTCATTTTAAAGTTAAATTTGAAGCAAAATATCGTTGCATGTTAAAATACAAGTTAAATCTTCACTTCGTTTATAAAAAGTTTTATTTTAAAGTAGCTCTAGCTTGCTCGGTTCAATCTTTTAGCTAGTGTTCAAAACAAATCTTTTAAACCTTGAAGATAGATCAAGATTTATGTTCAATTTAATATTTGGCAACTTTAGTGCCATTTTGTTTGTTGTTCCGAACAGCAAATAAAACCACTAAGGAAGCTTATCATTTGGCTTGTTTTTATGCTTGTAACTTGCTAGTTTAGTTTACTTTTTACTTAGAATTTTTTTGCCACAGTTTGATCTTTTTCGCAAGTTATCCAAAGTAATTTTGGGCATCTTTGTAGGTTGTTTGTTAATGTTTGCTCTTTTTGCAGGAAAGACGAACAGCCAAGAGGAGACTATGTCCAAATCTTGAAGATTTAGACCATTCGGGACTCCCAGAAACACCTTTACTCCATTCTTAATAAATTTTTCTGAGACCGTGCAAGTTTGATGGTCCTTAACTTATAAAGAACCACAAACATTCCTGAAAAAAGATTGTAATCATTAATAAAATCATTGGGCTACCCAGCGCCTAGTTTCAATCCCCCAAGGGGGATCGATGTCTTTGGTGTGATTGTTTCATTTAACTTTTGCTTTGCTTTACTAACCTAAGGATAAAACGAAAATTGCACCGTAAAACATTCAATTTCTAGATTAGTTAGATTAGTTTCCTTTTTAATTATTTCATTTTTGCAAGAATAACAAACCTACACTACTTCTCCGCCAGTATGCTCATGTGACCACTGCAGGCTTGCCTGAACTCTGGTTGCAATCAGAAAAGGGATACTTAGTGGTTAGTTTAATAGGGAAATCCAATAGCCATTATTGTTCACTTGGGATCCTACATTGAACTTGTGTGTGAAGTCAGGGGGATACTCATTAATGAGATGTGTTCTCTCCTCGTTGGACCTCCGACATTGTTCTTTGCACCCAATTGAGGGATAATTTCTAAAGGGCCAAATATTTGGCTTAGATTTTCTTTCTTGCAACTACATGCACAGGTGATTGCACGAATAAACTCACTAGCTTAAGCAATTCACCTTAATAATAAGACTATCAAGAGCACTCTAACATATCTTTCATTTCAACAGCATTTATTTTACTATTGGCACTGGTCTATAATACTTTCAATCTTTACTTTCCAGTATTTGCTTTGTACTTGCAATTTGATTATTTCTATTTATCTTGAAGTATCTCATGGCTAAATGTATCTTATTTTGCTTATGCTATCAATGAATATGTCATTTTGTGATTGATTAATTACATGTTGCTAGAGTAGATTTGCTTGTATTGCTCTTGCTTTCATTAAACTCCTAGATTTATTTTGTGTTATAGATTACTTAGACTTAGTTTATTTTGTTAGGGACCACCCCCCTTGGCTTCGCTAGGAGTTGGCCTAGACGGAGGAGTTGAGTGTTGAGTGACAGTATCTCAACTCGAAACTTGCCCCCAAGGACACACCTAGTGGATTGAAGATTTCTTCCACGTGACCCAAGGTGTGTATTAGGCGGCAACAATGCTTTTTATTAAATGCCAATTCCATACCCTTGTACGTGATAGAATCTAATGAAAATGTTGCAATCCTACCAATCTAGAAATCCTAAAAATTGTTAAGGCAAATTTGGCCAATTTTTTTCGGAAACGCATTGTACAAAGGTGTGATACAACCTTGAAATGTGTTTTAGGCCGTACAAAACGCATTTCCCACACATGAAACATGTTTTGTACAGACTGAAACATGTTTCAAGATGGAAACACAACTGGTATCAGGGGGGTCCTACAACATAGGTGCCAACTTATTTCTAACATCAAATGGCCATAGATGTTGAAACTATTAACCAAGAGAAAGGAAACTTTAGATTCATGGACTCAACCAAGTCAACTTAATGGGATCGACTTCAAATCAGCTATGTGCTTATCTGATTATAGTATGATGATTTCTAGACTATGGGGCCATATAAAGCCTCTATTTTTATGTATGTTCTCTTAGCCAAGTCATCTTAGCCCCGGCCACTCCCCCAATGACATCATTTGCCAGGGCATTGGCCCCTTCATTGTTATCGATGATTCTAATGAGGATCCTGCTCCACAGTCCCCTCACTCATCATCAACAACCAACTCGTACTCCAGCTCCAGCAAATCTTGACATCCTATTGTCTATTTAGAATCTTATCATTTTACCATTAAGGCTTAGGTGTACTTGCACCTTCTTTTGTATCTTCTATAAGTTATAGATTTAGTTCTTAGCTAGACTTAGTTCTTTATCTTTCTTCTTTTAGCCTTGGTTTAGGAGTTGCTTTTGCACTCCCACATTGTGTTTACAATGGATGTACCTTTTACTCCCATTGCCTTACTTTTATAGTCATTTGTTGAACATTAATAAAATTATTTTATTTTATTATCTTATCTCGGAACTTTAATTTTATGTATCTCGATGTCTTTTTGTTATTTGCACCCTTACATGCAATATAAAGTTTGCATATTTGATGTCTAATGGTTTGGAGTTACATTGATGTATATGAATATATTATTTTGATTAAAATTTGAATATTCTATGATTTTTTATTCTATGGATTTTTCAAGCAAATACGGTCCAGTTCATAATTTTGGGGTAAAATGGCTCCAGTCCAAATCCGATTCTAATAACTTTGGCATAATTATCAGAGTTTAGTTCCGAACCATCTGATTCGAACAGTTTAGAGCCAAAATCAACTCAGACCGACCCTTCTAACTAGTTTTAAACCAATTCATAGCTTAATTGGTCCAATGGCCAATTCAGTGCAACTCCAACCTATGTGCCAATAAGCCCTTAGAAACACCAAAAAAAATTGTAATTAAACTTTAATCCTTATTCGTAAAGGTAATGTTGACATTTACCTTTACTTATATTTTACTTTAATATAAGTAAAGGTAAATGTCAATAGCTCAAGGGGTTAGCTCAACCGGTTGTCAACAATTTTGTTGGGCATTTGGTGATTTTGATGTCGATAAATGCTCAGTTTGAATGCCCTTGCGTTACGCCCTAGTCTATGTCGAAGGGTTAACTAGGGATGCCATCCACAAATGTGGGGAAGCATCCCTTGGGTTTCCCTACAAGGTTTTCAATGGGAAAAAAAGGTAAATGTCAACATTAAAAGTAAAATGGGACCCCCATTTCAGGATTTTTGGTGATGAAATCACATTAGCCTCACACAGAAATGATACAAGTTGGGGTGATTTCGGCTTTCGGCACACTTAAAATATTTTTCACCGTATACGCAAAATAAGACCATGTACCCCTTCCTCCTATGCCCCTTGATCTGGAAATTGTGGGACTCGAAGATTGAAACCTAAAAGGGGAATACATTGCCCAATGGTTGCAACTAATTGAAACCTATATGTTGTCCAATAGTACAAACTGATTTAAAACATCAAATGGCAGCAATTGTTGAAGCCAACCACCAATAAAAAGCAAACTTCATATTCCTAGACTTGATTTAGTCCATCTAATGAGCCAAAATTCAAATGAACAAAGTACTTATTTGATAAAGGTATGATGATTTTTGGACATTAGAGGCCATTTAGTTCCTCAAAGTTGATATGTAAACGGAAGGCTTATAGCCTTTCCATCTCACCAACACGGAATTCTCTGGTAAACAATTATAACTTTGGCTCTTTGGATGACGGAAAATCTCGGCCACTCAAGCCCCAAGTCGAGACAGATAGGGATGAGTCGGAAAGACACGACAAGTCGGGTCGGAGACAATGCAAGTCAACCAAGTCGAAATGACTCAAGTCAAATTTATCCAAGTCGAAATTTAGCCAAGTCGAAATGTATCCAAGTCGATTCGACCAAGCAATGTTTGTTGATCGAGAGGGGAAAGGAATTCGACAAAGAAAGTGTTGATGATTACAACTTGATGAAGAAAGTGTTGATGATTACAACTTGATGAGCCATCCTCCAGATCGTTCTCCTCTGGACTGAGTTGAGACATCTGTGAGAGAGCCCATGTGTTGGGTGTGCCCATGTGATGGGTGTACGTCAGACTCTGGATTGAGTTGTGATGACATGTGGTCTCTTGTCTACTTCTCTGGACTAAGTTGAGATGACTTGAGATGGTCTCCTGCCTTGTACTCGTTTGGACTGAGTTGAGTCAGCTTGAGATGGTCTCCTACCTTGTACTCGTATGGACTTAGTTGAGTCAGCATGAGATGGTTCTCTAGATGATACTCCTGTGGACTCAGTTGAGTGTGACGTCCCTGTGGGTGAGCACAGGTGGACGTGTCCCTAGTGGTTGATCACTAGAGGATGTGTGGATCCCTTGCTATTTTGTCTGAGAGTAAGATTTGTTGTAACCCTAATTTATGTTGTGAAGGGTACAAGTCGGCCCCACCATGTGAAAGATAATTAATATTATGTAAAGATTAATTATATTATGCAGTTGAAGAGGTTGACCCTATTGTGCCAACAGACACACCTATTGTTGTGTCGGTTCTTGTATAAATAGGAGTAGATCCCCATTGTGGATCTCACTCACTCACTTGTCATCTTAGAATTTCATACCTACTTGTACGGCTGAAGTGCGCACCTCTCTTGGGCACTAGTTTCAAGGTTGTAGAGCACCTTCTTGTGTGCATCTAGGGTTTATGGTGTGGGGGATCTTCTCTTGACTCTATAGCAAAGGATTGTTGGGTTTTTCCCTTGATTGACAAGGGTTTTCCCAGGATAAAGTCTTGTGTTCTTGTGCATGGTTATTCTTCTTGTGATCTTGGTTATTGCAGCACTTGTGTATGGCATTGTTGCATTGTTTATGGTTCAAGTACATGCTAAATTGAAATAAACAACATGTGCATGAGCTAAGCATTAAAATTCAACATGGTATCAGAGCAGAGTTCCTGAAGAGACCATTGCACAAGCCATTGAAGAAGCTAGCCGCCACCTCCTTGCTGCAACTGCAAAAACGACTCCCCTTCTTTTGCTAGTTTTGGCACTTTACATTGGAACGTTGAGGCTAATTTTTGTATAGGAGTGTATGGCCTTCTTCAGCGTGTTAGAATATGAATGGATGTGCTCGTTTTACCATCAACAATATCACTATTGTCACCCAACCATAGACCAAAGCCACCCTCCGAGCACCTTAACCTTGACTGAGAATCATTCTGGAAGCAAACCCTAGGCAAGATAGCCAAACAAAGGGTAGCGCACCTTTCCCCAAGGATAGCGCATCAAACAAGAGTTGATCAAATAGTCCAAACCCTAACTAAGAGATAGTCCAAGCCAAAGCGTAATCTGCTAGCTGCAGCAGCTGCAACGGCAGCTCTCCTCCAAACCTGCGCACAAACTGGGCAACTGAAGTGCGCACAAGTGTTGCTCTGCAATTCTGAGAATTACCTGCCAGAATGAAGACTGGCCTCCTATATTTATACTAATTCTGGCTAACTGCCTAGGCCGACTTCTCGTTCTGGGTATCTGTCTGTTCAGTATATATTATTTCTTTTGGTCGACTTCTTCTCTTGGAGGCTAATAACCTAATACAAATTATCCTCTTGAGTCGACATGTCTTCTAGGGTTATTAGCCAACTCATTAGGGTTTCTTCTTGCTTCCCGGAATATTCTATTCTCGCCAGGTTTACACATGGAGGTAAATACCTCCCGTAGCTACCATAATATCAACACTCCCTCCTAGCTAGGGAGGTATTATAGGTAATGGTCTTGAGCACAAACATACCATTCACCCGGTAGCATCAACATAGTTGTATAGACTATCAATGTCATCAACTGCATCATCTCTCGAAACCATACTCCATCTGAGCAATCAGACATGATGCTGGATATGTCACTCACTCCATAGAGTGACACAAGAACCATTCTTCTAATCCGAACATATGTCCTAGAAGAATAAATTTCCTGGACCATTTTTTGTCTGGAAAATCTCTGTCCATTGATCATCCATTTAGCTGATAATAATTTCCAACACTGTTGATAGTCTTCAAGGCAATCGCAACAATATCATTCAATAGAACACAACTGTGTCTATCCATAGTAGTACACAACTACAATCCAATGGTACACTACCACACCAAGTAGCACACAGGTACTTGATTAGTGACGTATAGTCACAAACAGTGAACACATCCACCACAATAGTATACATCTATTGTCTAGAGACATACAGTCTTCATAACAATCATCTGATATCAACCTGCACAGAAACAATGTTATGATATAAACTGAATCATTTGGGCCTCTCCACTCACATCTGTGAGATCTTGGAAGAGCATCTGCCCTCAGAAGGTCAAACATCAATGATGAATTGTCTGGACTATTCTTCTCAAGCAAGGAAGAATAATTGTCCTGATTTCTGAGCCTGGACCATTCCCCACCCTGGGCCATTCTTTCGACACTAGACAAAGTGTAACCTGGAGAGAATGAGTCTGCCCTAAGGAATGTCTGTCCCTGATTGCTGAACTTAGACCATTCCTCACCCTGGGCCATTCCTCCGGCACTAAACAAAGTGCAACCTGGAGAGAATGAATCTGCCATAAGGAATGACTGTCCGGACCATTAACAAAGGAAATGACTGTCCTACACCAACCTCCAAATTGGACCATTCCCCATGTTAACCACAATGGGAAATCGTTGTCCAGCGAGGCGGGCCAGTCTTCTTGAGTAACCCTCAAGAAGAGAGACTGCCCTAGACCATTCCCCATGTTAACCATAATGGGAAATTGTTGTCTATGGTACATCAACAATCCATCGAACCATTTTCATTACGAAAATGACCATTCGATCTGGACCATTTTCCGAACTAGAAAATGCCTGTCCGTCAGAAATCTCAAACCACTTTCCGAACTGGAAAGGAACTACTCATCCTGGACCATTTTTTAACTGAAAAATGGTTGTCCATCAATCAATAACATATCAGTGCTCCCTCCCAACCTGGGAGTCATCTCTTCCTTTTTCAATAAGGAAGTCATCTCCACGAGCTTCAACTTGAGTACGCAAACTCTTTCATCTTGGATAGAAGCTTTACCAAAATGTCTGCTTATTTGCTCATCTGTGGAGATATGTATTGGAGAACTACTTTCTCCTTTCTGGACATCGTCACGGATAATGTAATGCTTGATTTCAAATGTACTTCGGTCTGGAACACTAGTTTTCTCTAAAGGCTTCATGTAGCTCTAATCAATAAAGTATATCATTGTTGGATTCCTCTTTGGTTCCTGCTAGCTCACAACATCGTGGCAAGGGTCAAACTGGAACATATCCATGTGGCACTTCTTTTGTCATCATGAAATCTTTGTCATGGATTGGCAATCCATCATCCTGATCTTCTGAGTAATCATTCTGATACAATATCCTTGTTATAGAAAATCTTCACCACGCTTCTACTGTGCATTGGAGGTTCTCCACCAAGTTGTCTTCTTCCATCTGCATACAAAGGTCTCTTTCTGGTATGCCTCAAAGCCTTGAGGTTTCTCTTCATACGCTTTTTGTTCAATTGCTCTGGAGAACAGTCTTTGCATTCATTTGATGTAGAACTCCAACCCATGTATATTGCGGATGATATAATGACTCATGTAGAGGTATGTCTGGTTACTGGAACAAGTAATCATCATAGTCTTCTCCCTCCATCTGGGAGAACCTCTAGTTCTGGATCTTGCAATGTTTGCATTCATATACACTATTCTTCATCACAACTTTCAGTTCCTTTGCTTGAATGTCACGGAGCTCATTCTTCAGACTCATTACTTGTCCAATGTTTCTGACTGAGAAGAGGTTTGTTAGGGCATCGTACATCTTCTTTGATGAGTCAAGATGGCAGATGTAGGGTATCAAGTGGTCTTTTATAGAGTCCGCTATGATACTCATGGCATTGATGTCACCGTCTTTGAACTTTTCCATGACTGCAACGTTCTGCGGTTCTTTCTCTTTTCCTTCTTCAAACTCTGGTTTCACGATCTTTCCTTTCACGATATCCAGCACTTTATTCTTGGCAAGGATGAGGTCAATCCTTGTCTTCCATGCTCTGAAGTTAGAAGCTCCATCTAACTTGTTTTCTGACTTCATAGAGTAAGTCATGGATGCTTTGACTTGGTCAACCCTAGATTTGACCAAAAACTCAAACTTGACATCTTGGCTTGTTGAGAGTACCAGGAGATGCACTAGGCTAGGGCRCACTGGTCTATCTGGAAATTAGGTCAATCCCTTCACTTAAGGTGCCTCAACGAGAGGATTAGGGTTTCTGCAACTRCACCTGCTAGTAACCCTAGTGGCAGTTCTTTGGTGACTGCTCCTGCTGGAAACCCTAGCGGCAGTTCTTCAACGAGCTTAATATCCTTATGGCTATGCTTCCTTCCAGCGATTAGACTCAATGAAGGAGGTGTGGGCCCATAACCTGTTAGAATATGAATGGACGTGCTCGTTTTACCATCGACAATATCACTATTGTCACCCAACCATAGGCCGAAGCCATCCTCCGAGCACCTCAACCTTGACTGAGAATCATTCCGGAAGCAAACCCTAGGCAAGATAGTGAAACAAAGGGTAGCGCACCTTTCCCCAAGGATAGCGCATTAAACAAGAGCTAATCGGATAGTCCAAACCCTAACCAAGAGATAGTCCAAGCCAAAGCGTAATCTGCTAGCTGCAACGACAGCTCTCCTCCAAACCTGCGCACAAACTGGGCAACTGCAGTGCGCACAAGTGTTGCTCTGCAATTCTGAGAATTGCCTACCAGAATGAAGACTAGCCTCCTGTATTTATACTAATTTTGGCTAACTGCCTGGGCCGACTTCTCATTCTGGGTATCTGTCTGTTCAGTATATATTATTTCTTTTGGCCGACTTCTTCTCTTGGAGGCTAATAACCTAATACAAATTATCCTCTTGAGCCGACATGTCTTCTAGGGTTATTAGCCAACTCATTAGGGTTTCTTCTTGCTTCACGGAATATTCTATTCTCATCAAGTTTACACGTGGAGGTAAATAACTCCCGCAGCTACCATAATATCAACACAACGCACCTCCAGAGACTCTCAGATTGCGAATTGGAGAACTTTTGATTTTTGGCCCTAGGGTTTCTAGGGTTTCCGCAATTTTCTGCAGAATTTTGGTTTTAGGGTTTCTGCAAAACGTTGAGGTAGTTTTGCAAGCTTGCTAGGGTTCCATTAATCCTCTAGGGCTTCTTGTTGGCAATGATAAGTCCAACGAACTTCTTCTTGAAGAAACGCTAGGGTTTCTAAACCTAGCCGTTAGGGTTTGTGAAGAATCTACAAGCAATGATGAACAAAACCTTGGTGAAAGATAGGCTTGATGGATCAAGCAACTTCAGCTCCTAGAAATCAAGACTACAAATCACTCTGGAAGAGAGTGACCTATTGAGATTGATAGAAAAGACTCTACCGGAAACAGCAACCAATGAAGAGAAAGTTGATTGGAAGGCACACGATGTCAAAGCAAAAAAGATAATCATCTATTCAGTAAGAGATCATCTACTACCTCGTATTGCTACCTTGAAGACAGCTTATGAAATGTTTGATGCATTGAAAAAGATGTTTGAGAACAACAACACAATCAGAGCTCTTACATTGAAGAACCAACTTCAACAAATCAAGATGACGAAAGYTGACACCATTGCCACCCTCTTCATGAAGATCTCAGAGATCAGAGATCAGTTAGGTGCCATTGGAGAGACCATATCAAATAAAGAACTTGCCATGACTACTCTCAATGCTCTTCCAAGACATTGGGAACCATTTCTTCAAAGTACCAGTGGTAGAGCAGATCTACCTCAGATTGATCGTCTATGGACAGACTGCACTCGGGAGGAAACAAGACTTATAGCCAGAGGAGTGCAAGACTCCCATCTTGATGACAATCAAGCCCTTGCTTCTCATGCAAGGAAAGGCAACAAAAGAAATAGAATAAGTTTCAACAAAGCATTCAAAGACAAGAAAACTTCAGCAGCTCCAGGTCATGAACACAGAAAAGACAACTCAAGGACTCAGTGTTTCAGATGTGACAAGTATGGACACATTGCAAGAGATTGTCCTACTAGGAAGAAAGAAAGACAACTTGCATCCACTGCCGATGTTGATCCAGAACCACATCAGAGAGATGAAGACATAAAAGATGAAACATTCTTCTTCATATCAGCACTCTCAGGTACGATTCCTACAGATAGTGATATTTGGTTAATTGACAGTGGTGCTTCCAGACACATGACTGGATATAGAGATCAGCTCATTGATCTTGTTGAGAAAGAGTCTCGTCTACATGTTGTACTTGGTGATAATACCAGATATATTGTGAAGGGAGTTGGATCTTCTACTTTCCAACTAGATTCTGACATACCCCTTCAGTTGAGTGAGGTACTGTATGTACCTAGGATGAAAAGGAACATTGTCTTTGTTTCTGCCTTAGAGGATAAAGGCTTCAAGGTTACTTTCTCTGAAGGGAAAGTTCTTGCATGGCACAAGAACTCACATATGGAATATGCCCGAGTGATTGGTGTTCGAGAAAACAACTTGTACAGATTGACTGTACGACCAGTCCAGGCCCTGTTACATGATACTATGAGCTTGAGTGAGCTATGGCATAGGAGACTTGCTCATTTACATTATAGAGCCCTTCCTGCTCTAGGGAAGATGGTAACATGCCTTCCAGAGATACATATTGAGCATGAATCCATTTGCAGAGGTTGTGCTCTTGGCAAGAATGTCAAGGGGTCCTTCTTGAGCAGTGACAGTAATCCAAGGGAATCTTGGACTTGATACATTCAGATGTTTGTGGACCTATGAATGTTGCTTCCTTGAGCGGATATTTGTACTATGTGCTCTTCATCGATGATCATTCTCGGAAGACGTGGATTTACTTCTTGAAGACCAAGGATGGAGTCCTTGTGAGATTTCAAGAGTTTAAAGCTCAAGTTGAGAACCTGACCGAGAGGAGGATCAAGGTGTTGAGATCAGATAATGGAGGAGAGTATACCTCCAGGGATTTCAGTGATCTCTGTATTGAGACAGAGATCAAGAGGGAGTACACCGTTCCATATAACCCTCATCAGAATGGGGTTGCAGAGAGGAAGAATAGATCCATTATTGAGGAAACCAAAGCGATGATACATGATGAGAATCTACCTATGATTTGTGGGCAGAGGCATCCATGAAAATTGTGTATGTTCAGAACAAGAGTCCTCATCTAATCCTAAAGAACATGACTCCTGAAGAAGCTTTCATTGGAGTGAAGCTTGAGGTTGGACACTTCAGGATATTTGGGTGTCCTGTATACATTCATGTACCCAAAGAAAAGAGGACCAAGCTAGACCCTTCAGGCAAAAAGGGTACATTTGTGGGGTACAGAGAATCTTCGAAGGCTTACCAGATCTACATCCCTGGTCAGAGACAGATCGAGGTTAGCAGAGATGTCACTTTTGAGGAAGAGATAGCCTTTCGAAGATCCAGAGAATCTCATATGGAGATTGATAACGAGAACATACCTTCTCCCCCTTCAAGAGTTCAGAGGGAGACAGTCATTGATCCAGTTAATCCAGTTGATCCAGTTGATCCCATAGCTCTAGCTGATGTTCCCAGAGATATTGCAGTAGCCAATAGGCCATAATAGGCTTGCCTGGGCTCAACAAACTTTGCGGGAGGCAGAGGGACATGCAGCTCCTCAAGGTACATTCCAAGAGAGCAAGAGACCACGGAGATTTTCGAGCTATGTTTCAGCTATGAGCCACATCATTGATACTGAACCTTCATGTCATGGACAAGTAGCAGGTCAACAGGTTTGGCAAGATGCCATAACAGAAGAGTATCAGTCCATCATGAAGAATGATGTGTGGGATATTGTTCCAAGACCAGAAGGGAAGTCTGTAGTAACTTCCAGGTGGATCTATAAGATCAAACATGCAGCTGATGGAAGTGTAGAGAAGTACAAAGCGAGATTTGTGGCTAGAGGATTCTCTCAGGTGGAGGGAATTGATTATGAGGAGACATTTGCTCATGTTGCCCAATACACTTCCATTCGTACTATAATTGCACTAGTTGCATCCATGGGTTGGAAACTACATCAGATGGATGTAAAGACAACCTTTCTCAATGGTGAGATTGAGGAAGAAGTTTACATCGAGCAGCCAAATGGATTCGTGATACATGAGCAGAAGTCTCATGTGTGCAAGTTGAAGAAAGCCTTGTACGAACTAAAATAGGCACCTCGTGCATGGTATGAGAAGATTGATGGATATCCGATGAGTTTGGGCTTTAGCAAGAGTGTTGTTGATCCCAACCTATAATACCATATTGTTGGTGACGAGTGCCTGATTTTGGTCCTATATGTGGATGACCTATTCCTCACCGGTTCAAAAAGTCTTATTGTTGAATGCAAGCATGCATTGACTTCTGAATTCGAGATGAAGGATCTCGGCATGATGCACTACTTCTTGGTACTAGAAGTATGGTAGAGGACTGATGAGATTTTCATGAGTCAAGGAAAATATACAGTCGAGATATTGAAGAAATTCGGAATGATGGACTGCAAGTCCATGCCTACACCAATGGTGATGAACTTGGAGAAGATGAACGAGGCTTCTTCCGATTCAGGCGAGATTGATCCTAACACCGCTTACTGTGTCACTCTCCCACAATGTCAAAGCATAGGCTTCAAGCTTCAACCGAGCAAAAGCAATCTTTCTTTTTCCAGTTACTTCATGCACGTTGAAGTATACTTCCATCTGTTGTAGCCATTGGTTCAGCCTCTAATAGCATCCACTTCCCCGTCATAAGGCTTGATGTCCACCTTGGCCTCTACACGAAAAGGTACCTATGTTTTGTTGTAGTTGCACTCTCCAATTTCTGGTTTAGTCTTAGGCTTGGTCTCTGGCTTCTTTTCTTCCTTCTTGGGGCCTTCATGACAAGTCTTTGTTTTTTCCAACAGCTCCGACACCATTGATGTCCATGTAGCTAAACTCTGCTCAAAATGATCCAATCTGTCCCTGGGATCTTCTTCCTCTTCATAATGTTCATCTGACATTCTTCATGCTCTACTTCGCTCTAGCCCTGGCAGCAACTCTTGTCCACTTCTTTTGTAATCATTGTGGGTACTTACCATACAGGTCTCACTGAATGCATTCAAACTTCTGCTTTGATACCATCTGATCCGTAAACGGAAGGCTTATAGCCTTTCCGTCTCACCAACACGGAATTCTCTGTTAAACAATTATAACTTTGGCTCTTTGGATGACGGAAACTCTCGGCCACTCAAGTCACAAGTCGAGTCAGATAGGGATGAGTCGGGAAGACGTGACAAGTCGAGTCAGAGACAATGCAAGTCGACCAAATCGAAATGACTCAAGTCGAATTTAGCCAAGTCGAAATTTATCCAAGTCAAGTCGACCAAGGGATGTTTGTCTGTCGAAAGGGGTAAGGAATTCGACCAAGAAAGAGTCTGGTCAAATACGGGTTGACCTGAGGCTAAAATGAATAATTAAAATGCGAATTTGGTGGCCAGCAATGAAGGGAAGAAAGTATGAGGCGAATTTAATCACCAGTGGTGTGCAAGAAATGTTTGGGGACTAATTTGGATAACCCATGATGCAGAAAAATGCCCCGTGTGATTTTTGGCAACCAAGAGCAACTAAAAACGTGGGGAAGTCGAATTGGGCCTTCACGGAAAACGAAAACGGATTGAAGTTGGTCTGGCATTCGACGACGGAGGAAAAAACGTTTTGGGGCGAATTTGATAGCAAACGAAGTGTCAAAATCGTGTATATGGTTCGTGGGCAGCTAATGAACGCCCATACAACCCTCGATTTCAATTTTTGGTCCATCCATAATTTATGGGTAAGAGAAAACGTCCCAACAAATCGAAAATGTGCCCAACAACTCTAAAATGAAATTAGAAACCGCCGAAAGATAGCAACGGCTCTTAAATGAGGGTCGTCGATTTCCAACCTCTGAATTCAATGCACGGCTACAGTTAAAGAGTTGTTAGTCTAGTTTATTGACCCACGGGATCCAGATTAATATAAAACGAGCTCAGACAATAACAATACGAAGTTCTCATCGCTACAATATACACAAATGACCATTAAATCATAGTGCAGACATTAACCATTCATGAGCAAATATATACCACAACAATCATCACACATAAACTCAGAAATTTACCCTAGAAACCCAAACGGGAAAACCAGCATTCTTTTGGCTTCGGCCAGGCTCTTATTTATTCAACAATGGGAAAGTTATAAGCTCTCTGGTACATATCTATGCTCCTCAGTAACATTTGGGCAGCCTCTCTACATCATTCACAACCAAAGAACCCCTTTTCCATAGTGGGGAAACATATTATATCAGACTGCATCAACTGAGAGGTTAGTTGGAAGGTCAAGTGTCCCCGATGCTTTAGCTTCTCTTCAGTCTGTTATTCCTTTCGTTCTTTATTTGTTTGTCTTTTCTCCCATGTGGAAAGGGTCTCATGAAGTCTCATTGTTTCTTTACAATATGCTGCCTAACTTTACATCTATTGCATACAAAATGGAAATCATCTGTGATGGCAGGGGGGCCTTCACGCCAACAAGTTGATCTCCTTCTTTATCCATAGCCTTAAAATATTAATGTGTTGATCATCTTAGAGTCCTGTGTCGATAGCCAATTGTTCTTGTCGGATCCGATTCAGATCAAAAGCTTAGGTATGTTCTCCCAAAACTTTAATTTTGTGTATCTAAAAACTGATATCTCGATGTAGGTTTTGCTATTTACACCCTTACATGCAATATAAATGAGAAAACTGTAGATTTTTAATGACTAAAATCAGCAAACTGAAATTTTATCAAACACTTAGCAACCTAGAGATAATTGTCTTCATAAACTTCATAAATGTAAAAAACCCACATTCAGAAATTTCCATAAGCGGAAATACACATTCCTAAGCAAAATATGCAGCGGAAAAACACAGTGGACAGCAAACCAATAACACTTAGAAATTTAGGCAAATGCCAAGGAAAACCCTAATATGGGGAAACCCAACAAGAGAGAGAGAGAGAGATCTTAGTATTATGCTTCAGGAAAGTACATATCAGCAGCAAAACAACATTTCTAGCCAAGGAAAATACCTCAGCACCAAATCTGTCCCACAGAAATCTGCCTCGTTTTCCGTGCCAAAACCGTACCGTTGTCCGACCTCTGTTGATTTGTGTACCTTGGGAGGTGTTCCCCATGTGTTTTCCCTCCTTAGCACATGTGGGAAAGTCATTTGGCACTTTGTCCTAGTCCTTTATGTCTATTTGTACTTTGACTTTGGTTAAAGTGCAAAATGTCACTTTT
>ML782567.1:852879-863839 GCA_009831015.1 Picea engelmannii | reverse complement strand
GAGTACCTCCTGAGCTAAACAAATCTAACAAAAACTTTGCATATGTGGTGTCTAAAGGTTTGTATTTACATTGATGTACATTAATAAATATTTTTAATTAAAATATAATATTTTATGAGCTTTTTATTCAAATTTCAAACGGTTTGATATTAGTTTTTCATCCAGTTGGAGTCCAATTTGTAATTTTGGGGCAAATTGGTTCTGATTTTGATTACTTATCTGAAGAGTTTCACCCCATAGACCAAGGTTCCACAGGTTATTTCAACAAACTTGAGGTAGCCATGGAAACACGTGGAAGTAGAGATTGAACTTATGGAATTACATGGCACAAGTCAGTCATCCCAAAATAACCATATAAAGGCCCAAGCCCACCTTGTTATGTGTGATTCCCCTGTTAATTTCCTACAACACGGCACAAAAATTATTGCCAATAATTTACTTTAACCCAGAAATTATACTCCTTGATATAAATTCAGAAATTATGCAAATAACCTATAGCTAAGTCATTTAGCCAACAATACACAGCAGAAGCTAACAGACACCAAGCACATAAAAATGGACAACACCAGAAATACTCTGGAAACCCCATTTTGGGGAAAACCAGCAAAGAGGGGCTTATATTGGGCTTTCAAGAGAAAATTTACAGCAACAAAATATCAGAAATTTCCCTGCAAATTTCCTCTCCTTCCCTAGCAAAAATCGGCCCAGCCTCTTTTGACCCTATACAGCCTGCGTACAACCCAGGTACGACCTACACAAACTCATATGTGTATGTTGCTCTGTTTGTTGGCTGGTACAACCTATGTACGGCCCTAGCTAGCTGAGTAAACTCGGCCCTGGTAAAAGGCCTCTTCCTCCTCTGCCTAATGCGCCCTGGAATTGACATCTCTATGCTGCCCAGAACGGCCCAAGTGCAGCCTCCACTGGCAGCCCAAGTCTTGCCCAAAACTTGCCCTCTGCTTCAGTTGCTTGCCCTCTTCTTCTCTTGCCCAAGCGCCCCCTTCCTCTCACAAATGAGAATGTGTGTCCTCTCACCCAAAGCCCTCAATTTATATTTCTTTCAACCACCTCCTTGTCTTGAGATGTGTTCCCAGCTTGGCCTTCAAAGGCTCAGATTGAGGCGCCTCCTTTGGCTGGACCCCACACATCACTAACTAGTGTGCCCCACTAGCATGAGTGCCACAAAGCACTCAAAACAGAATTTTTTCCCAAATCCCAAGTTAGACTTAAGCTAAGACAAATAGAGTTGATCTGGGTAGTTTAATATGTCCATCAGCATACCTAGGACACTTAGGCCCATGCTGAGACACCTTCTAAGCTATAAAAACTAACACTCCCTCTTAGCGAGGAAGGTGTCTCTGCCTAGATCAATCTCTGACCCCATCAAATCTGTTGTTGTTGTTGTAGTTGCTCCCTCTGAACTGGAAGACCCTCCTACTACCTCTGCTGCACTCTGATCTGATAACATGTTCTCCTCATCCATCAATGTCATGTCATACCAGCTAACAAATTTGGCAGTCTTGGATGAAGCCACTCGTCCACTAGACTCGGTCTCTGACACTGATCTACCATCCAAGATCCCCTTGGACCCAACTATAGGTTGTCCCAGCACCCTGTACATCATATCCTCCCTGATGCCAAGTCTCACTATTGCATCCAAGGTCTCTCCCTCTAAACGGATGAGTACCTGTCCATCCTCGAACATAACTGCATACCCCATATCCTCTAGAGTTGATATTGAGAGAAAATTTACCTTCAACTCTAGAACAAATAACACCTCAACCACCTCCAGAGAACCAACTAACTCTAGCAGGAATCTGACACATCCAACCCCCTTCATTGCATGCATGGTGCTAGCCCCACTTCTCACATGCAAATTTGAGCCCGTCTCTAAAAACACTAAGGAACACCGACCTCATTCACGTCATATGGCAAGACGATCCACTGTCCACGATCCATGACCCAATGTCCTCACACTCTGCAAAACTATTGCTCGAAAGAAAGGCAACCAAAAAAAATTCCTCGAATTTCTCAACAAAATCATCCTTCTCTGTAGAGATGTTGATGTTGCTACATGTGCCTCCTCCTTCTTGTTGGGACATTGGCTTGCATAGTGGCCAGTCTTGTGACATGCAAAGCATTTCACTTTGCTCTTCTCCCTGGAACCTCCTCCACTGCCCTTCTTCGCATGAAGAGCAACATTCTCCTCCTCTTTACTCTTTGGTTGGCTAGCCTGTGAGAAATTGACTCTCAGCTCCTCCTGGGTGAAGTCATCCCATAACCTCTCCCAATCAAGGAGTTTCTCTCAAGCCACCATTCCTCGAACAAACACTTCCCACTGCTTGGTGAAGCCATTCAAGGTTGTCCTCACCAACTCGGTCTCATCCACAGCCTCTCCAACAGCTACCAGTTCATCTTTGATCTAAGTGAACTTGGTGAGGGATGTAACCACTGACTCTCCCTTGGCTATCTTCGTGCTTCTCAACTTCTCTCTGAGAAGCATCTTTTTGCTCTGGTTATCAAACTGATACAGTTTCACTAGGGCCTCCCACATATCCTTAGTTGTCTTTTTCCCAGAGAGATGAGGAATAATGTGGTCCTTGACTCCATCAACAATTATCCTCCTTGTCTTCACATCCTTCTTGAGGTGGGTTGGTTGTTGTGTTGGATCAGCTAGAAGAACTGCTTTCCCTTCAGCAAACTCCCATAATCCATTTTCCTCCAACAGCGAACCCATTCGCTCCCTCCATGGACTGAAGTTTGAGGCCCCTTCCAGCCTATCTTCAAACCTTAAGCCCGCATTGTCCATTTAAGTCGGTTGCTCTGACTCCCACACTCTTTCTGGTAACTCGTCCCATTGTTGATTCATACCTTGGTCTGCACAGAAAATCGAATTGGCTCCTTCTGTACTCAAAGCTGAGCTCTGATAACATGTTAATTTCCTATAACTCAGAATAGAAATTATTGCCAATTATTTACTTTAACCCAGAAATTATACTTGCTGATATAAATTTAGAAATTATGCAAATAACCTACAACTGAGTTATTTAGCCAACAATACAAAGCAAAAGCTAACAGAAACCAAGCACATAAAAATGGACAACACCAGAAATACCCTGGAAACCCCAGTGTGGGGAAAACCAGCAAAGAAGGGCTTGTATTGGGCTTTCAAGAGAAAAATTACAGCAGTAGAATGTCAGAAATTTCCTAGCAAATTTCCCCTCCTTCCTCAGCAAAAATCGACCCAGCTAATGGTTGTACAGCCCAGCCTCTTCTGGCCCTGTACGGCCGGTGTACAGCCCAGGTACGACATGTACAGCCTGCACAAACTCGGCTCTGTTTGCTAGATGGTACGGCCTGTGTACAGCTCTAGCTGGCTGAGTAAACTCGGCCCTAGTACGGTCTCTTCCTCCTCTGCCTAATGCTCCCTGGAATCGGCCTCTGTGCTGCCCAGTACGGCCCAAGTGCAGCCACCACTGGCAGCCCAAGTCTGGCCCAAAACTTTCCCTCTGCTTCAGCTGCTTGCCTTCTTCTTCTCTTGCCCAAGCGCCCTCTTCCTCCTCTCACAAATGAGAATGTGTGTCCTCTCACCCTCAGCCCTCAATTTATCTTTCTTCCAGCCACCTCCTTGTCTTGAGATGTGTGCCCATCTTGACCTTCAAAGGCTTAGATTGAGGCACCTCCTTTGGCTGGACCCCATACAGCACTAACTAGTGTGCCCCACTAGCCTGGGCCCCACAAAGCACTCAAAACAGAATTTTTTCCTGAATCCTAAGTTAGACTTAGGCTAAGACAAATAGAGTTGATCTGGGTAGTTTAATGTGTCCATCAGCATGCCTAGGACACTTAGGCCCATGTTGAGACACCTTCTAAGCTATAAAAACTAACATCCTCTTCCCCAAGATGGTCACATCCTTGGTCGGCTAAATGATGGCATCATTGGGTCAAGTAGGGGATAACCACCATCTCTATTGCATATTGGCATTGTAATTGTTCTATTTGATCCTCTCTAGGTACTTTCTGGAATGTGATTTCCACAAGGGGGTTTATCTTCCTAGTGAGACACATGTGAACCCCAAGAGGTCACTCCCCCACTTGTTATGTTGCTCATTCTACATCAAGATTAAAGCATGAAACATAGAGATCGAGCAGGACCTTTGCCTGCCTCATTCACAATGAACTCCAACCTAGGGTGTTTTTCATAGCTTCAAAAAGTGCATCTAGATATATGTGGCTCCAAATTTAGTGGGCCCCACTCCTATTTGGGATGTTTTTGTGGTTTGTTATTTCCCCCGTGTCATCAAACATTGTGATTCAAATTGAAGGAAACCCCTTGATTGATATCCAAAGATTTCTTAGTATGCATCTTTTGGGGATTTCAATACCTGCACATGGACATCACAGACGCTAAATCATGATTTGACTAAGGATGTGTTATGCCCTTACAAGGTGGACCTAGACATTGTCAATTTACAAAGGTGTTTAGTGGATACACTCAGCCCTGTCATAGCATATAGGAGGCAGCACCAAATAGGTGAATCCCATGGTCTCTTTGTTCTTAATGGACTCTCCAACTACCCAAGCTCCAACAAGTTTACTTGCTTCCCCCATAATGGTGGGGCTAGCATAGCTAATTATGTTCTAGCCAAACAAATCTTGAGTCCCCATATCCAAAAAACCTTTGTTTCCCACCGACTTCCCATAGTTGACCATGCTTACCTTACCTTTTCCCTCTTGGATGCCCGCCTTCCCCACCTCCTCCTCCCAAACCATAGGACAACCCACCTATCACAATTCATTTTGACATCAAGTATGTTGATTGGCTTTCCTAACTTATCGAACTTTTCTTTCCTCGTCACTGCCATTGCTAAATACAAGTTATCATAGATCCTTTCAAAAGTTGCCCCAAATTCTCACCCCCACACCATCCACGACAACAAACATGTCCATCCCCAAGTAAATGTCCCATGAACCACTAATTTGATGTGGAATGTAAGGCTATGCATAGGCACCTCCACTTTGATCTCACCCATGATGTCATATATTTTATATGTATGCACGTAGAGGGTAACAATGTATCCTCCAATGCATGAAACAAGAAGTTTTTGCTTTGAGGAAACATAAGCTTCGCTCAACCCTCCACACCTCCCCAAAAAAAAATTGCATAGTCTCCTCCCTAAGAAATCCCCTCCTACCTCAAGCATTGATTACCATTCCTAGATCTCTCATGTCACCTCCCTCTCTGACATGTTGCCTCAACCCCCAGTTCTTGTGCCTTCGCCAACTACTTCATGTCACCTTTTTACCCCAGGCAATATTAAAAGAGCTATCGGGACTTTGAATACTAGTGGACCAAAGGATGGGGAAGATCTTCAAGCTAAATTTCTCATGTATGGTGCCAATTGTGCTAACTCTCTTGCAATTTATATTGTTGACTATTTTAATGATGTAGTTTGTGGAAGCTTACCTTCTTCCTAGTCACAACTTGTCATCCACCCTATTTTTAAATTAGTTGAGAATTTTGATCCAAGCAATTACAAGACAAGTATGATTGGACATACATTTGCTAAGGTTTACACTATGGTATTGAACATGTGGCTTTCTAAACATCTAAAGAATCTTACATCTATGGATGAAGCATGTTTCAAAAGAGACTACCAAATGATCAATTACATCTTCACAATATGTGCTATTATCATTGATCAAAGAAGCTAGACGGTGATCCTCTAGAGTCAATTATTGTTTTGTAGAGTTTCAGAAGGCCTTCGACTTTGTTTTGAGACAAGACATTTTCTATTTCAAAGATTGGGGGATATTGGGATATCTAAGCCTCGCATTACTGCTACAATGAGCCTTTATTATACAAGTATAGATCAACTTCAAATAGCTCGGGAATTTTCTAACCCTATCAAGAATACCATCAAGGTTAAGCAAGGATGCCCTCTCTTGAATTTATTCGAGATCTACATAGATGAGTTGGAGGAATATCCTAGTGAGAACACACATATTGATGATGGTTTCCTTTTACACCATGCCTTGATTACATTACTCATGTTTGTAGGCAATGTGGTCCTCTTAGCATCCCTCCCCCCACCCAGAAGGTCTTCAAAAGCAACTCAGTGCCCTATCTAACTTGGTGGTGAACTTTAGAAAAAATGGCATTATGATCTTTATAACATCTCCAAGATCCCTCTTTCATATTTTTACTTCTTCCAAGGCAGGGCGATGGAGATCACTACAACATATACATACTTGGGGCCCAATTTATGGGTCTAGCTTCAACTTGAGGCCTATTTTGCAACCCCAACTCAACAAGGGTTGTGTGTTTCTTTCTGTACTTTAGCACCAATGTTTTGTGTTTCACTTTCAGGATATACCTCGAAGACACATCAATTCAACACAATTATTAAACCCAAAGTGCTTTATGGTTATGAGATTTGGGGACCCAAACTGCTACCTATTGATTGGGCACAATTGGAGAGAGTTTAATGTATCATGTTTCAACATATGATCCCTTGTAAGCAAATGATTTTTCGTGTCATTATCCAAGTTGAGTTTAGCATCCATCCCTTGTGCCCATATATCATTTTCAAGCTCGTCTCCTTTATTCATAGGATATGAACTATAGAAGACTCAACAACAGGATAGTAGAAAAAATAAGATAAAATAATTTCAATCATGTCCATGAATGAACACCAAAAGTAGGTCAATGGGACTCAAAAGTACAATCTAATAATGCCACACTCCAAGAGTACAAAAGCAACTCTTAGAAGCTAAAATATAAAAAATAAATAAACTAAACTACTAAATAAGAGAAATGACCAAAGGCATAAGCATATACAACATGAAAAATGGCTACTCATCCTCATCGGAAGCCCTTAATGTCACAATAGAAATGGTAGTGGAAGTAGAGGGGGAAGATGAAGATGTCCTTGTTGAACCACCAATAACGAAGAAGGAGCCAATACATTATCTGATAATTTCCTCAAAGAAGAGTTCAAATACGAGAGGACATTGTTGTGTAACCTTGGGTTGAAATAGAGACCAATCTGCCAAAACTTTCCTAACAATCAAGGTCGCTAGAAAAAACCCAATAAAGAAAGGTCAGTTCCCCAAGGGGAGCAACTTTCACGTGTTAAGAACAAGATCTCCTCAAAACCCTTGAGGGGGTGGGTCTACAAGCTAGGAGGAGGTTCATGGTCACGGCAATCTAGTGTTTGGTGTGTATTGGATCTCTGTATATCCCCTGTTGCCACCAACCGTCTAGATAAATGGAAAAAAGGAGGTACCATGATAGGGTCCATCCTAGAAGGTACCTAGAAGATCCATCTCTTGTACCCCAACACTACTTAAAACTAGACATATATAGTCTAGATAGCAAAAGAAGGTAGTAAGGGAACCTCTAGAGTTCTGATAGAGGCAATGGAAGCTCCCTCTTATATCATAATAAATGGCACACCAAAAGATGAGGTGCTCCTCCAAGTCCCTAGTTAGCCTTTCAATCCTCAGAGGACATTACCTCCATGGACCTCCTAGGGGAAGACAATGTTGATCTGTTGGTTTTGAGAAGCTTCTTCGCTCCACCACTCACTTTATTTTTCCTATATCATGGTACATAATTCATAGTGAGTTTGTAGCCCAAGGGGTTAGCTCAATCGGTTGGCACCAATGTTGATAGGCATTTGGCTAGTTCCATGTTAGCAGGTGCCCAGTTCAAATCCCCTTGGGTGAGGTGCACTAGTCTATGTTGATAAGTTTACTATGGATGCCATCCACAAATGTAGGAAAGCATCCCTTGGGTTTTTCCATAAGATTTTTCTTGGAAAAAAACTTATAGAGGGCTTGTTCTTCCATGTGTAACTTAGCTCTAAGGATCTTTTGAGCATCTGTCAAACTGGGTTGAGTTTTGAAGTAAGCTTCCAAACTATGAATCCAAAAATCAAACATATGCCAATGTAAGGCTCTATCAAACTTGAGGACAAAAATCTTTCCATCTAGCATGAAAGACTACAAGGCAATGGGATGGATGTAGTCGGATTGAATCAGGGGGCCTGCTGTAGGGTTTTTTGTTGGGTGGTCATTAGTTCAAATGTGGTCATCATAGTTTGCATCATTTGCTAGAACTCTTCTTGTTGTCGTCGTTCGATTGACATTTGTTGGTTTTCTTGTCATTGTTGAATAGCAGGAGTATCCCAAACAAAAAAAATCGCAAGTGTGGAAACATTTCGCATACGTAATCAGTGAAAAGGACCTTTTTCATGGTAATAAGCAAAATGGAAGAAAACCATTGGAATGGACAGAAAAACCAATGGAAGAGGCTGAAAAGGACCAGCAATCCTGCCAATTGAGAATATGAACTCAGGTTGTGGCAAAATTGCAGAAAGTTTGCAAAAAAACAAAAATGGAGAGGGCAACCCAAGCAAAAATATGTTACCTGCATGTTGATAGCCTAAAGTCAAGAATTGGTGGTGTCAATGCACCTGCAAATTGCTTGAACCGCTTAGAATCATGAGCTGAAGGAAAATTTTGGGCAAGAAAAATCCTAAGAAAGCTGAAAGTGTAGAACTCTCAGGAGCCCTAATCTTAAGGATCTAATACCAATTGGTATGGGCACACAACAGCAATGCAAATACTCGCATACAAGAATAGGGAACCCAAGAGATCAAGCATGCAAGTAGAGAGGAGATTGTCACAATGTACACATATGGTACACCCATCATTGTATTATCTATTTATAGAGGTACAAAATTGGTGGAGAGTGATCATCTTTGACTGACTGTCCTAGAGTTACAATTAGAATATACATATTTAGGTGGGTGATCAAATGTGAACAAGCCCCCTATGAATTATGTACAATGAGATAGGAAAAGTAAAATGAATAGTGTAAATTACAATTATAATACAGAGTCTAACTAAGTCCACTAGGAACTTGGGGACTAAGTCTCATCAAATATGACTGCAGTAACTATGGGCTTCTACAGCATCACCAATTTTGGAATTTGTAGTGTACACTGTATACAACTGAGTATCTTCTGCACTTCACAGGCTATCTTCTTTTCAGGTACTCAACATCTTCAAGAATTAGTCTCTTGTGTTGTAACAGGCACACTGAACTCCCATGCCCTAACTGGCGGTTAACAATCTGCAAAAACCATCTGCAATTTTTCTGAGTCACACATTTCTGTCAAAATTCTTCAGAAGACCCTGCCCATACTACCCAAAAAATGTGGATCCTTTCTGCAACTTCCACCTCTTCACTGCTCAATTTTTTTTACATGGGTTTTAGAAATATTATATCGCTGATGTCAAGAAGAGATATTTCTGGGTAGATATTTCTAATGTTGTTTCCTTCGAATAACTTGATATTGTTGCATGCTAGAGGATAAAGACAGATTGTTTTCGGCAGAAAATAAATATAATTTTATCCTGCCATTGAGTCTAAAGAATTTATGCTGTTGTCTCTCCGGCTTCGGTCACCGATCAAAAATATAGCTGTTAAAATATATATATATATATAGATATATATATATATATATATATATATATTAATTTATTTATTTACTGCCACTAGATACTGTATGATCCCATTGAATAAACAACCTTTTTTCTGACAACTGCCCATGTTTACTGAGTTGTTGTTTAAATAATTGTATGTTAATGGAAAATGAGTATATGCTGCAGGGAAGATTTGGTCTGCCACACCAGTCACTGCCGAAAATGAGTATATGCTGCAGGGAAGATTCGGTCTGCCGCGCCAGTCACTGCTGAATAAGGAGCTGCCTAGGTTTGGTCTTGACAGCAATTTTTTATGCTTCCCTTCATTTCTGTCAATTAAATTTCATACAATATGCCGTTTGATTAATTTCTCTACAATATGTCATGAATATTATGTCTACTTCAAATACTCCTTTGTGCTTTAAAATGTTTTAATTTTTCTAATGATTCTTAGAATAGTTTGCCCTTTTTATTTACCATTTATATTAACAAAAATTATAGCTTGCCTTTATTCTCTGTTCTTCACATCATACTTGGATAACTCCAAACCCTTGTGTGATGTCTCATCTTTGCTTGGCAGGACCATACTGAAACTCGAGCTTCGCATACTTGATTTCATTCATAGATCCAGGCTATCACTGCTCTGATACCACTACTAGAAATTAGGGTTCACCAATACCACAATTAGAAATTAGGGTGCACATATTCATAGAAAGGATGGGAAAGGGAGAAAACAAATGATATATATCATTAATGATGCCATAGTGTTACATCTCTTACACACCATCAATCACTACAGGTGGCATATTTATAGCTTCCTTAGTTGGTTAGGTGCTTTAACCACCTAACCCTTAACTACAACATCTAACATTACATTGGTCACAAGTCACCAATAGATAAAGTGGCATAAACCAGGTTGTCAGAGAGAACATTTATCAGATATATATCCAGCTCAACTGTATCCCCCCCACATGATCTTGGCCCTAGGATGGATTTATACTACAAGGACATTTTGCAAGTAAAGGATGGCCTTATTGTTCGTTCAAAGATGACACCATTTGCCACATGGTTATCAAGATTCCACTCAACCGGTGCACTGTTTGCTCCCTAGTTGCACACCAAACTGCTCCTGACATCTCCAAAACTCGTTCCCACATTTCTGGGAGCTTAGGAACAGGTACGAAACATCCCCAATTGGCTGGGAATGGCTCTAGGATCTTGGGAGGCATTTTGAGAGCTTCTGGATCATGAAATTGGGAGCTTGAGAGCAGTTCCAATGGCATTTCTTGTAAAGTTTAGCCCATAAATTAACATGCTTTCAACCTACACAATAAGTCACACAGTTCGGGTTCGGCAATGATTAGGTTCGGTTCGAATTTGAAATTTTTTAATGAGGTTCACCTTTAGGTTTGTCTATATATATGAGGTTCACCTTTAGGTTTGTCTACATATATATATATATATG
>ML782567.1:796518-807158 GCA_009831015.1 Picea engelmannii | reverse complement strand
TCAGCATATAGAGACAGCATAATTAGAGGCACGTATCAGTCAATTAGAGGCAGTCTCAACAGCCCATATCAGAGCTGATATATCTCAGTGTTTGAAAGCAACTAGGATACATCTATATCAGCAAGGTCTCTTAGGTCTCTGTCCAGTCAGAGTCAACTTGGCAAGCTCTTTAAGAGCAGAGTATTCATGGTGGATATTTGTAAGTGATCTTACATTATTAATGCAATAAAGGAATATCGTTTGCTGGGGGTTTTCTCCCTGTACAGGGTTTCCCCTGGGTGTTTCCCCTGGGTATATGTGTTGTTGAGGTGCATGCTTACATATCTACATGATTATTGCTATTCAGTTATGATTCTATATTGTTGAAATGTATTAAGCTGGAATCAAAGTGTTGAAGAATTCAAAGAAATAATCCGCATAAGAAATCAAGCTCAAAATTTAACATTTTCCACGTTACCCGAGGTGTGTATAAAGGCGGCAATAGTGCCCAATTATTTCCTAAGATTGACCTCTACTTTGGCTATTGCCAATACCTATAAGGCTCCAAGACCAAGAGAAGATTGCATTCAAGACTCATCAGGGCCACTACCAATTTTAGGCAATGCCATTCAACCTCAGCAATGCTCCCGCTACATTTCAAGCCTTAACGAACAAAGAGCCTGGTATATATCTCCAAAAGCTTTTCTTAGCTTTCTTTGATAATATCCTCATGTAGATCACAAAGCACTTGGATCATTTGGATCTTGTATTAGCTACTTTGGCACTACATAAGCTCTATCCAAAAGAATCCAAGTGTGAATTTGCCAAGACTTGCCCTAAAATATCCTAGCCATATTTTCTCCACAGAAGGTGCGTATTGATCCTGTTGAGATTCAAACCATTCAAGAGTCGCCAATGCCAGCAACCCTTAAGAAGCTTTGAGAAATTTTGGGCTTAGTAGGCTTATACCACCTTTTTGTATGAAATTTCTCCATTGTTGCTCGCCCTCTAACCAACTTAATTAAAAAAGATGCCTTTCATTGGTCAACTAAGGCACAACAAGCTTTTGAGAGCCTAAAGGAGGCCCTTGCTTAGACACCAATGCTCGCTACAACCAATTTCACCTTGCCCTTCATCATTGAGTGTGATCCTTCTAGGTTTGGACTTGGTGCAATACTCTTACAAGATAATAGACCCATTATTTTGAAATCAAGAAGTTGAAAGAAAAGAACAATGCATGTCCACATTAAACAAATAAATGTTGGCCATACACTTCATGAAATGGCCAAGTGGCATCAACTCCTCCTTGTAATAAGTTCTTTATTAAAATCAATTGCCTCAACCGAAGCACTTATTGATGCAAGGTACTCTAAGAGGAGCAATATAAGTGGATCGACCACCTTCAAGCCTATGACTTTGAGAATATTGTTATAGACACCTTCTCTTGACAAAATGAACCACTCACCTTTAACTCCATCTCAATCAATCAACCCACTTAGGTAAAAGAGCTACTCACAGACTACATAGCAAATCCTACTACAATTCAACTTCAATGGCACATTATTGATGGCAAGAACAACCAATCTTGGACTATTAAGAATGGTGTCATCCTCTTCAAGAATCGCATCTATCTACAGCATACAATATGGGTCTCCTCTTATAAAACAACCTCTTCAACATGGGCGTGCATCTCCCTCAATCGATAATGTGGGTTTCTAAAAAACCTACATGAATGTCTCCTCCATCTTTTACTAGTAGAAAACGAAGTCTAATATTGAGCAGTTTGTGGCAAAATGTGACACTTGTCAATGGAATAAGGTGGATATTGTTCCTTATCCTGGTATTCTCCGGCCTAATACCATCCCTAATCAAAAGTGGGAAGAGGTATTTATCAACTTCATCACGGGTTTTGCCACACTCTAAAGGTAAGGATGTTATCTTTATGGTAATTGATCGTTAACCAAGTATGCTTATTTCATCCCTTGGACTACTAAGTTTGAAACTTCTAGGCTTGTTGATTTATTCTTTAAGCATGTCTATAAGCTCCATGGATTCCCTCTTCGCATCATTAGTGATAAGCATCCCAAGTTTGTAAGTCACTTTTGGCAAGAAATTTTCAAATTGGTTGGGGTCACTTTCAATATGAGCACACCCTGACACCCTCAAACCATAGTAGCAGAGTTCAATTGAATCATACCTTCTCGTACGAAAATTCTACCAGGAATTTGATTCATTCGAATTTCCTCTCAAATTCAAATTTGATTCAAGAGCTATGATCAATATGTCACCCAACCTCAAGGCTCATCCCCAGTATGGGCAAAGAACCGTCTTGGCACTAGTACAGTTCCCTCACTAATGTCGTTAAACCCAACATTGCAACCTCTACTGACTATTTATGGGAAGCAATCACATGGGCATTTCCATAAATCTAGCGCTTTCCCTACCCATCGCTTGTAAAGTCACCATGTTGTCTGGCAACAAAAGCAAAGGTGGAATAATTTCATATCATTTATAAATATTTTTCACTAATTTAAAAATACAAGTTTCTAATAGTGAAATGCTTAAACTTTTTTTAGTATTTTCTCTATTATTGGTAGATGTCAATGTTTTAATTCCTTCAGTAAGTTTGTCGTTGGCTCTCAACATCGACGAGATCTCAGCGACTAAGTCCGGTGATAGTACCAATCCAACCAACCATAGTTCAAGCCCCATCGAAGTCTCCTCCATGGTCATTTTTGCCCCAACTGTGATCTACCTATTCTTTGTGGGGTCAATTTGTTCGCAAGTCAATTTTGAAGACTAATTTCAAATGTATTTAGGAATTATGTATAAGATTAAAATTTCCGTTGTAAGGTTATTTTTGAAGTGTTAGGTCATTAACATGGACTATCATTCGCATGCTTTTTTTGTATTAGTGAGATGGATCCTGCCGTATTTTTTTCAAATTGGATTTTTCCAGTACTAAGTTTTCTAAATCGTATCAAAACTAAATCCAAATTCAAATACGCATATGGTAACTATGCCCCAAACAAATGGGCAAACAAAGGTGGTTAATAAGTGCTTCAAGGGGCATCTTCAAATGTACACAACGGGTAAGCAAAGTAAATGGATGAGGTGGTTACATTTAACCAAATATTGGTATAATATTACATATCACTTTGCTACCAAATGACCCCTTAAGGAATTATATGGCTATGAACCCCCATTACCTAATAATTGGGTCATTCGTTGTAAGGTTATTTTTGAAGTGTTAGGTCATTAACATGGACTGTCATTCACATGCTTTTTTTGTATTAGTGAGATGGATTCTGCCATATTTTTTTCAAATTGGATTTTTCCAGTACCAACACCACTAAGACAATTTGAGATTGGAGATATGGTATTTATCCGATTGAAACCGTATAGACAAACAACTCTTTGGCAATTGGGTATGAACAAGCTTCAACCCAAGTTCTATGGCCCGTATAAAGTGTGAGCAAAAGTGTATGAGTTGGCATATGAAATAGACATTCCCAACAAGGGAAGACCCCACAATGTCTCCCATATCTCTTGTTTAAAAATAAGTTGGACAATGAGGTGGTCGCCCAAACAAAGATCCTTGTCACAAATAAAGAGGGTAAGCTACTATTGGAACCTAAGGACATTATTGAGGTGAATGTGAAGAACCTCCATAGAACGTAAATCACGGAGTACAAAATAAAATGGGGGGGCCTCCTAGAAGAGGAAGCCACTTGGGAGTCCAAAGCATTTTGAATGAACACCTAAATTTGCATATGTTGTAGGGTATGACCCCTCTTGGGTTGCCATCGATGAAAAAAAATCGCTTTTCTTGTGATCTAGACGTAATATACATAGTAACTTTGGAATAAAGTGGTTTGGGGTTCAAATCTTGCTCTTTATTCTTCAAGTGACTTATTCATAAACTGCATCCATCTTTGCTTTGCAAACACTCCTTGAAATCGCTATGGATACCAAAAGGTGGATTCTACTACCAAATTTGGGCAATCCGATGCTTCCTCCATATCCTGAGGCATGTTTTTCCTTCTTTTGAGGTATTATACCACATACATTGGACTTATGTTGGGGTGGCAATACATATTTTTTGTTATTCAAGCAATTTTTTAAAGATAGGCCTTTGTTGTTGATTTTTTCAGCTTTGGGGGCAAAGCTTTTTTTTTTGGGGGGGGGGCATGCATGCTGTGTACCTAACCACAACATCTTCATTAGGCATTAAACTCTATGTAAATGAGCAATCTTTCCCAAAGTTTCCAAGACATGGGAGCTGGGAGCAGGGAAATGCACCCAGGGGATGTGTGGAAACACCCCCCAAATTTTAGGGAGAGTCGTGGAGGACATCTCTAGCACAGGGGATCCCATCTCTAAAATTATAAAAATAAATAAAAATTTAAAGATATGAAAACATAAATAATTCACGTAATTGTATTTCATAATGAAAAGTTTTATAAAGTAAGGCCACTTATGTTAGAGTTTTAGGTTTTAGGGTTTTTTTTTACTTCTACATTTTTTCAACTCAAATTTATTGGTGTTTATTGGAAACTTGCTCCTACATTACTCAGACTTGCAGGTGCAATCCACTCTTGGGTGTGCAGGTGCTCTCACTGTTTTCTTTGATTTGGCTCTTCATTGTCTATTACTCTTAGTTTTCCATTTCTATTACATCACTAGTTTTAGTGGTAGTTCCATTTCGAATATGGGAACACTGCAATGACATACTCTCATTTTGAAACAAAAAACCTAGTGCAGGAGCAACTAATAGTCTTGTTTGTTGAGTTTGAGCCTGTGTCAAGAAAATACCAAGATAATGGAGCAATTGCCAACTTTGCACTTTCAAGTCTCATATCTTCATACTATTCAGTAAGGCTTCAATTAGTCTTGTCACATCCTGCTCGCGTTGACGACACCTCTCTTTAGAATCTTATCTGATATCTAGGTCCTTGCAACTAAAGGAGGGGAGCAGGGAGTGAGGTCTACTCCCTATAGAAGTCCAAATATCACCAAAAATTTGTAAAAATAATACCTTCTAGGTTTAGCATGGAACACCTCATAGAAATCACCTTGCTTAATGAAGCCCAAACAATCAAGTACAATGCAATAAATGATCTCCTATGATGCAAAAGAGAAAAATGAATGACAAAATGAGGAGAAATGGGGATATTTATACAATTTCCAAGTTTTTTGGACACTTTTTAGGCCAACATGTCTATTTATAAAATAAGTATATAACAAAAGATTAAGATTTAGGAAAAGATCATTAAGAACGTAATCACTGCACCCACTTTCATAACTGATAACCCTTCCCAATAACCCATAAAAGTAAATATACTTAATTCCATTACTGCAAGTACTCACCTTTTGTCAGCAGCCACAATTCTCATTAGCTCATTCATGTCATTGGAAACAAGGCATTGAACACCTTCTGAGTGAAGAATCTCCTCTTTCAAGAATTTGATATTATCTTCAGAAAGAGATTGTGTTAGATTTGCTCCCTTCACAATAGTATTAGCAACTTCAAATGACAAGATTGCTATTTTAATGCCCTTAGGAGTAACACCCGATGCAAAGCCACTGCTAAGATTTAAGTTGGTCATGCTACTCCCGAGAGTATCCAAAGCCTCCACTGCCTTCCCAAGACCAGCCGTCCCAGCCCTCCCTAACATGGTTCCAACTTCTGAAAACTGTCAAAGGATTCAAATGTATCAATCTCATAAATTGAAATATGTCAAGTGGCATGTTATAAAACAGAAAAATTATATAAAAAATGGATATTGGAAACTGGATATATAACAACAATGAAGATTAAATAGGCCCAATGTCAGTATTAAGAACTCTCACAACCAACAGGGGTTGCCTGTGAGTCTCTTTATTCTTCTAATCCGAAATGGTAAGTATCTCAACAAACATTTTTAGTCGATAACCTTCCAAATGGAAGGACATGATTGAAAGCCCAATAATAGTTCATAAATTAAGACAATGGCCCAGTGGGTTAGCTCGAGTGCTTGAGTGCTGTAGGCTTATTGCAGGAGATCTTGGGGTCGTTTCCCCAGGCTGGCTGCCTCTGTTGCCATGGGCCTCACTCGATGATCCCTGCCAGGTCAGGCACCATAATCAGTGCCAACGGTTAATCTGCCCACAATCCAAAAATTCCAGGGAAGTGGAGGGATCCCTCGTGGTTTTCCTTGGAAAAAAATGTAGATCAAGACAATTATTCACAGTAAAAGTAGGTCAAACAACAGTCTCAGTTTTTAGAATATGCTTCTTATATAACATAGATAATCAATAGAATTACATCAGGTGTTACATGATACATCAGAGGGCTAACAGCTGACCATAATGGCTTCTTTCTCAACCTTGTGTCCAATCTCCAGATTATCAATATCATCTAACCTAGCTGTGATCTGAGCTGCTAATTCAGCCTGAAAGGCTGATAGTTCCGCCAAATGTAACTTGCAAGAGTCCTTGTTGAAAGTTTCCCTACACCACCTACTTCATAGGAAAGAAAATCCTATAAATTGAATGGTAGTCAAAGCTCTCTGCCATGTATTTTAACCATATATTTTCCCTGAAAACCGCCTTTCTACATGAAAGCAGGCCCAAGAAAAACACTGAATCTGTAATCCATTCCCAAAAGGACCGGACAGCTGCAATTCCAAAGGCATGTCCCCCTGCCTCCGTTTTCTAAAAAACAAAACACAGAACATCGCACCGTCTTGTTGTGTGTAACCTGGCTTCGGCAGTCAAACTCCGATTGAATGTCATCCACCCCAGCACTCAGGATTTAAAGATCACTCTTGCTTGCCACATGGGCTGGAATCTTTCGGACCATCTATCCTGATTACTAGTGTCTTGCAGCCCCATTTGCATTTCCATTGGTCAACAGTCCCCTCTTTGAAATTACTTGAGTTTCAGAATATTTCTTAAATATGCTAACCTATTTGAAGGCATCATTCTTATCCAAATATAATCACATTATCTTCTGAATATAGAAACGGATGAATTCTTAAAATCCCAATAAAGCCACGCAAATGGAAGGATTATTTTGAGTGAAGACGAGCCCAACAATAGTCCCATATTCAAAATTTCATAGTTTATGTTCTAGTGCACTTCTTGAGTATGGTAATCCATTTGGGAGCATGGATGTATCGAATATATGGATAAAATCTGTCAAGTTCTAAATCGACATGATTTATCATGAGGGATACACTACTGTGTACCAGAAATATCTGTTGCAATGAGATGAAATTGTTGCAACTACATATAGGTGGGTAAATGCCAGAATATATTCATTTCAGGTGAGTATATTTGGGTTGTTCTTTCAGATAGAGGCAGTCTATTAAACACGGGTGTATTGATTTGTCCTGCTTCCAATAATTTCGACCCAAACATAAAGAACGGAATTGTTGCAAAACTGAAGAAATGAACACACTGCCAATGCAAAATGCTACTTTTAATGCCATCTTAGGTAGATACTGGTAGGTAAAAGAATGCCAGAAACTAAAAAGACAAACACTGCATATAATGGAAGAAATAAGAGCAATAAGCCTACAAACCATAAAAGCATCCAAAAAACCTAAAAGAAAAAACAATACAGTGCCACACACCTTGGCTGCCCCCATTTTTGCCACGATTTGAGTTTTTGACTTTGCAATCTTGGCTTTCCCTGAGAGAACCCTTGATAATCTCTTCTGATCACTTCTGTCATAACTGTGATGCAAGTTCTTGTGACAGGTGACTTCTCTATTAGTCAGTGAAGTGTGCTCTCGTCGCTCATTTTCTGCATTCCCCACATTTTCCAGTGGAGGCATATTTCTCATGGAAGCCCGGGATAATTGGAAACCCAATCCTGCGAATGGCCCAGGTATGCAACCATGAGTATGTCCATCAGTCCTCTCACCTGAGTTGCTATCAGAAGTGTCAACAGCGGATCTCCTTGAGCAAATTGCTCCCATTGTTGCCGATTTGCATCATCAAAGAGAAGTGATTATTCTATAAATTATATTTCCCCCAAAACATAGTCCATCATACCATTGTCCATTGTGCATTGCTTTCTAAATTCTACACATACCCCCGCCCCACCGCGAGTGTCAAAATCCCTGGACAGCACTGAGATCCTGTGAGGTGACATGGCAGTCATAAATTCGAAGCTTTGCATTTACAGAATACAAAGATTAAAACCTCGGAACCCAAAGCGTAAATCCAGCAACAAGGTCTGGAATTCGACATCTACATCTATGATCGACTGACTTACAGTGGGTGTCTGACCGGGAAAGGAATCCAAGAATTACACCCGAAAAAAATTGGTGAAGAGATTTATCCCTGGATTTGATGACAACTTTTCATCGCTGTTGTCGGGAGTCCAGCACAAGTCTTCTCTTTTTCTTGCGATTTTATTTTTTATTTGTATTTATAGGTGGTCTGTCCACCTATGTCGCCTTCGATTTGGGCTTCTCTGAGTTGGGAACGTTGGGGTTAGGTTTCCAATAAAATGTTGAATTACAATACAGTGTATTCATTTTTCTTTGTCGCCTTTGGCTTATTGGAATAACAACTATCTTCAATTTTATATTTATATTATCATCGTTTTTATGTCCATTTTGTAAACCTTCATGAATTTATAATCGTTTTTCTGTCCATTTTGTAAACCTTCATGAATTTATATTTGTTATTTATATGGAGTCATAAATTAGCTTAGAAGCTTGTTGTTATCATAAAATTACATTTATATTTTTATTTTTCGTTATATGGATTTTTTTAAGAAATATATATTATAAAAAAAATGGACAAAGTTGACTATGTCATCAAAATCAAATAAAATGTGTAATTGGATTCATTTTCACCACTCAAGGGGTTTTGAATACAAGTTTATGCATTAATATAAATCCAATCATCATACTACTTGTTGCTAAACTGCATTCTCGTGCACTGTTGTATAATATTGACATGGATGTTTATAAATAGTGTTCTTTAGCAAGAAATTTCTTTTGAGTCCACCTCCTTTGCACCTCTTATGATGATTGTAACTTTATGTATGTTCCTCAAAGATTCGATGGGCAAGTAAATAAGCTACCAAATAAATGAGCTACCACTTAAAAAGGTAATTTTGTGGTCGAATAAAATGACCAGATCACTAGTTCTAGACTTTGACATTTGTAATGAATCATTCATCAATTAAATCTTGGTCTTTGTAAATACCAGATCATTAGTTCTAGACTTTGACATTTGTAATGAATCATTCATCAATTAAATCTTGGCCTTTGTAAATTTCCCTTTATTATATTAAAAGGATGACTCCCCTTTTCACAATTTGTGTGCGTCAAACATGTGAAGTAGCTCTTTTCATTGACCCTTGATTAGATGATGCTCAATCATTAACAAAAAAACATTGACTTGAAAAAATTAAGAGAATATCTATGTTCAGTTCATACCTCTCGCCCCTCTTCTTTGAATTGTATCATCTAGAGGCTTAAAAATACTCTTATCATTTCCATGAGCATTAAGGGAACCTCCACTTCATCTCATAATTTGAAGACTCCTCTTTCTCCACCGACATGGATCCTTCGTCTTCCCCTGACACTCAATGCATTTCCCTCTCTCGTACAAGCTCAACACACATACAGTACAAAGAAACAATGCACCTCAACCCTTGGAGTTTGGCAACTAGAAGAGGAATCAAAAGACTTCAAGAGCTAACTACTCGAATGCGAGAGGAGATGAACAATCTCATACTGGACATGTCACTTGGAATGGCACATATGAGCACGTGGTGATCGTATTCAAGCAATTATGATTGCATTACTGAATGAGGTCAAAGCAAAGTCAAATCCAAACAAGGACATTTTTGCACAGCTTGTAGTGTTACATTCATGGTCAGAGGACATCAAAGGTGAGCTTGATCTCATCAAGAGCAAAATCCATTAGGTCACAACACAAATAGAAATTGTTATAAAAGAGCTTGAGTCATTGTATGGTACAATCGCTTTTGTAAAACCACTACTTCCTCGAAAGCTCAAAACATAACAAACTCTCTAAAAGAACTTAACCAACTTAATAAAGATAAAACCAATAAATGAAATGTAAATACATAAAGCTAGCTAGTAGTTTTGTCTATTATTATAATAACAATAATCTATAATAATCTAATTTTAAGGTCGCGACCAAGCCAGACACCAAATTGGTGTATGAGACCCCCTTGTTTGTCCGACAAGGGACCCCTATGTGCAGTGATTTGACTGCTAAAATCTATGAAGGTATGCATACCCTACTCTTTTGAATTTAAACCCATGAATCACTTGTAATTTAACAAATAAACATAAAAGGACATTAAAAGTTTTCAATATGAACAAGGTAGGGGAGAGAACCCTTGCTTTTGTTTTAATATGTCCAAATTTACATTTGTTGTTTGGTATAATTATAATTTATGTATTTTGTCAAATAAATTTACTTTTTTTTTTGTCTTAACCGGTCAAGATTTGCACTTTGGTATTTTTGAGGAATATCAACGGGGAAGATGAGGCGAGAAGAGTTACCGCGGCTAGGGCCCAAACCCTAGCCGCCTCGCTCTGGTTTCCGAGTGCAGCGACGAGATCTACAGCAGCCGAGCACAGGATCCGGCAGCCCCAACGAATCGCCCGTTCATGCACGCG